>JBANCV010000264.1:41002-53038 GCA_037040105.1 Amiota albilabris
ATCACTTAATGTTTAGTTTGAATTAGAATATACAATCGGGTCGCGAACAAAAACTCAAGAATAAGCTAGTTCTGAAACCAATATTTGAAAGACTGGCATAATTTCTTTTTCGTGTTAAATTACCTGTTATTTATTCAAAATAATCTGTATAGTATATTTCGCAGCATTTCTTTTATATGTATCTATAAACCCTCAGTGAAAAATTCTCTAAATGATCGTGAAATTCATATCAAAATCTGTTGCGTAGTTTAGATGTTGCGTGTATCGGAACAGACAGATATATAGTGATAATTATTTATTAATGACAAATAGATAGAATATAATAATTCCATGAAAATATTGTTTCAGGCTTAAGTACTGTGGCTGTTCCGGCAATTCGAATTTTAATCCATTGAATTTAGCCATCGTCAAAGCACTTGTGTGAACACGTGCATTGTCTTGATGCAAAATGTTTTTTTCTTCTTCTTCTGCAAACCAAGTCTGTTTTCACCAATTTTTTTTTCAATCAGCTGATCCAACAGGTTTCAATAATATCAATAATATTCAGAGTTTATTGTTTTACCTTTTCCAAGATAGATAATCAATCAAAAAAATTCCTTTCGCTTACCAAAAAAACCGATGCCATAACATTTTACTGCACATTTTAACATTTTCAGTCTCTTGACTTGTCATCTCGACACTGTTTAGCATGGTGACACCTTTGTTTTTTCGATTGCAGGTTATTGAGCAATTCATTGACCAGTTTATTGAAATATATTGCACACGTTACTGTTGCATCATCATTTATAAGCGTTATTCGCTGCATGTAATCCAAATTTTCATTCATTTCATAAGAAATCTCAATACCGTGCTTCAGTTTATACAATATTTGTAATAAATCGATCCAGCTAAATTCATTTGCAATAACCGTCAGGAAAATGGTTAGTTTACCCAACTGTCTAATCAAGGCAAAAAGGTCTCTTTTTCGATTAGCCCCCAGTACCACGTTGAATTTGGAATTGATCAAAGAAAAGGTAGGATTTGTCTCAAAACAATTATTGATATATTTGTCATCGGAGTGATTGACGTATTTTTCCCAAAGTGTTTAAAGGCAATTGTAAGGGCATTGCGGACCCTCAGTCGCAAAATTTTCATTGCCACGTACAGTAAGTGATATGGTGTAACAGCTCGTTTCTGAAGTTATGGAATTGGCCCAAATATATAGATGGAAACGAAAGCTCATCTGCATGATGATCGAATAATAAATTTTCCGGAACATTAGATTCTTTTTGTTTTTGTATCATTTTTTGTGTTAGTCTACCACTGGCATCCCTCTCATGGCTTTTACTACCTTTATTAATATTTTTGTTGTCATTCTAGTTAATTGGAAGACAAAAGCAGTTAACTTCAATTGCCTTTTAGTTGGTGGCTGCTTATTTAGTACTTAGTTTTTTTTTTTTTCTTCAATCATTTGAGTTTTACTTGTCTTGTCAGTGACAAGTCGCATTTCTTTCTTTCCACTTTTAATATCTCATCCCCTTTAGTTTATTATCTGTCTAGATTTCTATAGATGCTATAAGCAGTTCTCTAATGTACTTCTTGATTTTGTGCAACTTTTTAAAAGCTATCAACCCCCCTCCCTCTCTCTCTCTCTCTGTGTATATAAGACATACATATACCTATAACATTTGAATCATCTTGTCTGCATCAAGTTACTCCATTATGTTAAGAAACTGGCAAAACAGAAAGGAAGTAAGGAAAAAAACATAAAGTGGCAGCAATCCATTTATCACCGCAGTGCTTCAATGAGCTTAAGTATGTGGTTAAGAAGTATCTATGCCCTTCAGCCAACTGTTACCACCGACATTAACGTAGTTTTCCTGCTTTCCTACTTACTACCTAATGTTACCGGTAAATACAGAAAAAGTTCTTCAATTGGGCGTCATGTAAGATTCCTGTCAACTGTCCTCTTGAATTTTCGTTAGTGTTTATCATCATCATCATCATCACCATAATCATTTTTGTTATTGTTGTATTATAGTAGTGATGTGATGTACACTAACTGTCTATATCACTTGAAGTTTGCAATTCAGTCAGTCAGTCAGTCAGTCAGTCACTCAAGCAGAGTTAGTGAGCGATTCAGTTTGGTATATGAATGAAGGAGTGGGTGATGTATGGCTATGTTGTATCACGTTGTACAACACTTTGAACATTATAAATAAATAAATAAAAATGTATTTAAGTAATGATGGTTTGATGTTGCTCTTCAATCGTCGAACTCCTCTTGATCTTCTTCCCTTAGTTCCGGTTGCTGCAAAACCCCCCAGACACCACCATGCCGAGCCATGTCGTGTCATCGAGCCACGCTATGGCAAACGTTGCAGCCACATCTTTTCCCATTCAATTAGCTTCAGGTGAGATACTCTTAGATATTCTCGTTGTACCTGGCTCATCGTGTTCTTGCGGTTTTCTTGAATTTTTTCTACTTTTCTACTTCTTATTCCATCCATTCTGCACACATATTTATATACTGTATCTTCTAGACTCTGTTATTCTGTTTACTGATTGGATTAAAAAGAAGATGGTGCACACACAATATTTTGTAAGTGAAATTCTAATATTTATGGTCTTCGTGATTTGGCTTGACATGCTTTAGCATCAACAAAACAAGAGCTTTTCCCTTCTTCCTTCCTTCCTTCCATCTATAGGTAAATTTGTAGTTCTTTATTTTTGGGAAGTTGCCGCCTAAGTTTTTATCATCAGCAATTGAAAGTCATTCATTTGAACCCCCCTCTAGCACTTGTGCCTGTCATTGCTTATGCAAACTCAAAATAATCGTAATGGGTTACTTATTGAAGTTGATGTTTACTGTTAAAGTCTTTCTCACATCCCATCTATCTGCAATTGTAATTGGTTTGGTTTTGAATTTCCTAAGACAAATGTCACGGACAATGGACCTTGGCAGCTTCTGCTTGCTCCAATTTAATCTCATTTCTTGTCTTCTTATAAAATTAATAAATTCTTTCGTCATATATATTCTCTGCAGTTGTTCTTTTAATGATAATCTTTAATACAATCTTCTGATGTTAATTTTTCATTAGTTCGTTTATGTTGCCAATTCTACATGTATGTTAATGTTTTTGTTTGAATTTCTCAAATATGTACCCAAAATTAAATGCAACCCCAATGTTTTATTCCCACAGCTGCCGCATTTCACAAAATATTGTACTTCCAAAACATTTATTCATTCATTTATTGTATTTCCAATATATTATTTTCATTTATTCAAATGTTAAATTTGTGGTTAGAAAATAATTGAAAGTGACTATTTAATTATTTATTTACGATAATTGGAAATTGCATTAAAACCAAATAATCATTTCCTCCATAAGTTTGAATTGTAAATAAATTAATAGCCACCAGACGCAAAAGCGTGCAATTTCGATTAGGTTTTTGTCTTTTGTTGTTTGGATTCTTTAAATTGAGAATTATTGGAGAATATATGTTTGCATAGGAATAGGCTACATGTTAAGAAATCAACTTGTTGATGATAATTTTCAATTATTATTATTTACTTTATTTCTTAAAATCACAAATTCATTGAACATTGGAAATACTACTTCCATCTAGATTTATTGAAAAATTATTTTTCTTTATACGTTCTTTGCGTGGCGACTATTTCATCTATATATTTTGAACCCAACAGATACCTCTATATAATCTATATAAAACTTTTTAAGCGAATTTAAGAATTTATTTCCATTTAGGGGAGTTTACTAGGCATCTAGCATGATTTGATTTCTATTAACTATAATTATATTATATTATTATGCGATCTTTTACCAAAACACCTTGGAATAGTAGAAAATTAAAACGATTTTTGAAATGTTTTAACCAGATTCTATCAGGAAAGATCGAAAGGTCTCGATTTCGAGTATGTTGACTAACTGTATTATCACATCGCGTATACGTTCATAATCAGCTGGAACCTTTTCTTAATCATCTATTTCTTTAGCCTAAGTTTTTAATTAAAGTCCACAAATAGGAATACCCTTTACGAACCAATCGTTCTTTTTTTGGTCTACGGTTACCGTGTCTTCTTTTCTGTTCAAAATTACTCCAAAATTTCTAATCTCTATTGCTGTTTAAATTCATAGCTACAATACGATTTTACATGTTAATAAAAACTTACACAAAATCTTTGCAGATGACAGAATCTATTTTACCAAATATGAACCTCTTCTTTGTTTTTGCGCCCATAAATGTTGCTATTTATATAGCTGCTTGAATTTTAACATATTTCCAAGTCAGTTTACTGTCAATATGCATGCCCCGGTATTTTGCAATATTGCTTAATGGAATGTCAGTATGGCTACAATACGATTTTTCATTTTAATAAAAGCTTACACAAAACCTTTGCAGATGACACAATCTATCCAGATTCCTAGCAGCTTGAACCATGAGGATTATTTTTTTTGTCACTTTGGGTGAATTTAATGAAAATCAGTCGATCATAGGAATAGGGTCCTGATTCAAAAATAACATCTAAGTATATTGTTAGATTTGATTTAGTATTGTATCAATCCCATGATAAAATATGAATGATTTATTGGTTTCGTAAAAGGGAAATAAATATTATTCAATTTTTTTTGTTTTTTGTGTTCTTCTACTATTTTTAATTAAAAAGTGACTAGGTGGCAATATCTGATTTGTTTTGGTCTTTGCCCCTTTTCGACTAACGTTTTACTCTCCAAATGTTACACTTTTCTTCTTTAACTATCCCATTTGCCGATAACTTACTTTATATTCGTCATTTAAACAGTATGGATGTGAGTAATGGGTGGGGGAAGCTTTCGACAATGATATCTCATTCACAATGGTTTTTGTTTCTCTTGTGAGGGAAGCATTATTTCTGATTGCACAATTTGTGACATTCCGAAACACTCATTATTCGTTGTTATTGTTACTTCTTCATCTTTTGCCTTTCCTTTTTTCGTTTTTTTTTTTTTTATTTCAGTGTTTTTGCCTTTTTACCATTCTATCATTTACACGTCTAACGCCCACAATTTCAGTGGCATTTCCAGCACATTATCTGAAGAAATTGCGCAGTGATCTGTGCCAAAAATCATTAGCTAAACGTTTATTATGCGCATTTTGTGTGAAATATTAGCCATAATAATGACAATTGTCAGTCACTCTATTGTATCTTTCTTGTACATGCACAGCTCCCCACTCATACTCACACGAATGAGTGGCAACCCTTAGTAACCGGCGCCCCCCTTTATCATATGATGATATGATTCTTTAGCCAAAAATTAATGAAACCACCCTAAATGGATAGATACAATAACAACAAGTAGTAGAAATGGTGTGGAAATGATGACAAAGTTGTTTTGTGTTAGTGTATCTGTGTTTCAAATTGTGTGATGATTTTCAAAGAGTTTTCTTATTTCTTATTTATATTCCTTGTTGCTATTATTTCTTATTGTGTTACCTTTTATAATAGGTTGAGATAATGGTAGACGAGGAGGAGGAAAAGGAGAGGGAGAATTCTCTGTTGTTACCAAATAATGTGTTGGATATTCTTTTGTTACCATGAATACATACCTACACATATATATATATATATATACAGATTGATGAATGTCTAGATGGATAGATGAATAGATGAATAGATTGATGGAAAGATAGATACAAAGAAAGCTAGATGAATAGAGGAAAAGATAGATGAAGAGAAGGATGAATAGTTGTTAGGTAGCAAAAAAAAAAAAATAATTGGGAAGATGGATGGAAGAATAAAGAGAAAGATGGATAGTTGATGGAATGGAAGAAGGTTAGATAGAAAAATAAATGGAAAAATGTTATGAAAAATGTATGGAAAGGAAGTAGATAGACATGTGCGATGAAGAGCGTAATCGTTGTATTCGGTAGCGTGAGGTTTTGAACAACTTATTTCTTGTTAAATTTCATCGGAAATATTCTGAGATGTTTGTTCTTCGATGATCGCTCGACAACAACAAATAGAACGATTTCAGAGTGGTGTCAACAACTTTATTCCAATACATGTTAATAAAAACTGCACAAAATCTTTGCTGATGACAGAATCTATTTTACCAAATATGAACCTCTTCTTTGTTTTTGGGCCCATAAATGTTGCATGTAAATAAAAACTTACACAAAATCTTTGCAGATGACACAATCTATCCAGATTCCTAGCAGCTTGAACCATTAGGATTTTTCTTTGTCACTTTGGGTGAATTTAATGAAAAACACCCGATAATAGCAAAAGGGTTCTGATTCAAAAGTAACATCTGAGTATATTGTTAGATTTGATTTACTATTGTTCTTAAGTTCCTGCTACTGCTTTTCAGAAGTATTGTTTTTTGTTGGATTAGAGATATGGTGGTGGGCTGGCTCTCTAGGTCAATCACAGATTGACAATCTTCAGAACAATTTGAACATATTTTGTTGGTTTTGCAGATTGAGGTAGGATGACCGAAGCGGACAAACATTGTACCCTTCCATATCCAATCATTACTTTGTCGGGTAATTGAGCCCATTTTCTTTTAATAATGTATCGTCATACTTCTTTTCAATGTTGGAAACTTCAGTTATACTTTACGCTTTTAATTCCTCTAGAATATCATCTTTTGGTATGATGCGGAGTTCGTTGGAGTATATTACTTACACCTTTTGAATAATTGAGTGTTTTGTGTTCGGTTATTACGACCACCGTGAGTCACCGAATTTACTCAATTTTAAAAGTTTTGAGGTTTCATAGAAAATATTCCTGATAGTTGATAAACCAAATCTTGAATATTTTTATCCTAAATTATATCTTAAAAAATCTTAATAATTTCAGCTCTTATAAAAAAAATAGTTTCTCTTAGGTTTGACAAACAAAATTCTTATGATTTCTAAAAATTTCACAATTGAAATTTGATTATTTACATAAAGTATTGAACATTTCATACCACTGTATATTGTGCATACACTGTGAATGGAGCATATGTAAAATACTCGTACTTATATGGTATATAACCATAAAACGCGATTACAATTTATTTTGCGTATTAAATTTATGTTTCTATACTTTGTGCTTTTGTATGTTGCCTGCCACGCCTCGACAATTGTTGTAATTCTTAATATTGCTGATATCGATGAATATAAGTATAATGAATGCATAGTGTTGTTGTTCTTTGCATTTGTTCCTGGTATTCGTTTTCGTTCTTCTAAATTTACAATCTTATCTTTGCTTTGGAAAGTTACAGAACACTTGATACGAACACTCTTGAACACATGAAAGAAGGTCCTTTGTGTGTTATTATTCAAATTCAGTCAATAATAAGATATGTTCTTCTTACAAAGAGTGTGAGAAAGTTACTGCTGCTGCTGTCAATGTTGCTGTTCTCAGTGGAGGATTAGGTGTAACAAGTGACTCGAGTCCTTTTCAGCGTGTCTAATTTATTATATTTTCAAGCTGTAAATATTTTAAAACGCAGTTAAAAAATATGTATTACATACATAAAATAGAATTTTAAGCAAGGGGGAGAGTGAGAAAGAGCGATATAGATGCGGAGAATGAAGGATGAGGTCTGACTGAGAATAGTAGCACAGTGAATTTGAATAGGGTAAGGCAAATCAAATAACTCCGATGAATGTTTATGAGCTTGTACTTGGCTAATACCCTTAGAAGCCAATTTGCTCTGGTGAAACTTTGCTTACCCAACCAGCCACCTGACTACTGACTTCAGCGGCAATATCAGTAATTTCCTTTCCTTTTGCTGTTTACTTGATTTGATATCAAGGCATACGAGTATTCTGATGGTGGTCGTAGTCCCAGCGGCGGGCGGCTTCTTCTTAACATTGCATAGAGTTACGTTCCTTGCTCTATAGATTTTGGTTTCTATTGCAAGTTGTTTTTGTTTCTTGTACTTTTTACTCATCTTCTTTTGTCGCCTTTGCGACGACAATGCCATGCCGCCAGTCTTCCTACATTTGTTACATATGTATGTTGCTATTTTAGTTTTTTTTTGTACCCTTCACTACTAAATGTGTAAATCAACTTTACATTTAAAATGTGTTCACTCATTATGAGATTAACATGATGAAGTAAACTCTTCAGGCCCCATTAATACAATGCCGTCTACCCAAGCAGGTTGTCTATTTGCCTAAATTGCTGACTTTTTCTCACCTTTTCTTGGCTTCAAATCAGATAAGAAATTATGACAACCTTGGTGCATTTATGCACTGTTGTTCACCATGCTTTTGGGGTCTTCGTTAATCAGTTTCTTATAGATTTTTTTTTAATATGTATATTACTCCTCCAAACTCCTTAATGGGTAATGAAAATCTTTGATAATATTTATCATATTCGATGAGTTTTTTCATGTTGATGCCCAATCCCTTTACTGATGTTAGTAAAATTTCCCAAATTCCTGATAGCTTTTCCAGTGTCACCATTGTGGTAAAAAAGAAAGGCAAGTTATTAGTCTATTGAAATTTTAAAAATTTTTTTTTGGTGCCATTCACATTATTTTACAGTATGATTTCCACACGGTATCATCCCCCAAGATGCACTTTCACATATTTTTTGTATATCATTGTCTGTTGTGCGGCTTCGTTTCGAAGCGAAATTGGGTATCACCGTTTGATAGTCGTGTGATCAACTCTGAATTTGTCTGGTTCCTTTCCACTCTCAGCAGAACGCAAAAGTTGTGTGTTGTTGCGGGTGGAGCACGGTGCATCATTGGTAGCCATACTCTTAATTTGCCTGCCTCACTGTGTTATTATTATTTACTAATTATAAATGTATTTATAATGAATTTTAGAATTTTTTTTTTTTTATTTAAAGGAACCAATTTATTTAAAACACCCCAAGATAGTGGCCTACATTATGGAGAGTTCTATCTTTTTAAAGTATCAAGATTGCAGTCTACTTACATAATTTTTTTTTAAAAAACGAGCTCAAATTTAACAAAACAAAGTAACGTCGCCTTTACTCTGACTAGTTTTGTTTACTTTGATTACTATTATGTATTTATTACTAGCAATATACATAATGCGATAAACAACAGATGGCGTATACTTTTTAGGGTAGCGTGCGTGTGTTCTTTTTTGTACAACAAATGACGTACAAATGTGTTCCACACACTGGTTTCAGAACAGCTTTATATATAGGCGAACTTTGTTTTGTTGAGCCTGAGTTCATCTTTCTGCTTTTTAAATTCAGATTCCTTATCTTAATTCTTCATCGAGTACGCTCCATTTCATGGATGAGTTAAGCTGCAATTAACCTTCAAAATTTGTTTAATCAAAAACCAATTTGAGTACTTATGTAGATAGATTAGAATTCATTTTGTTGTGAAATTCTTCATTTTGTATTTTGATTAGTTAGGTATTTTAATTTCGATTAAACTGAATTTTGTGGGGGTTTTTTTTTTTTTTTTTTTTTGTATTATTTTCCTTTTCATTTCATGTACAAATAAGTTTATTGGCATTTTTCTTGTTATTTTCTTGTTCTCTCTACTCTTTGTTTTTTCAATTAACTTTATTTTTCTCAATTCTATTTTATATTAAAACATAGTAGCAACAACAACAACAAAAACAATATAAATTAATGGGTTTTTGCATACATATTGCTATATGTATTGTTGTATGTCTCTGATATATGTATTACATCTATAGTGTATTACACTCATGGAGAAAATTATAAACACATTTGCAATTTCAGAAATCTTCAAACTTAATCAGTTTATAAAACAAATTTAATGAAGTGTATTTAAAAAGTGAAATTTGGGAATCCCCGAGACTTTGTGAATTTCTAAAAAATACATTGTTGTTGTTGTGCACTCAATATTATGCCCATGAGTGTACACTTGCTGCTTGCTACGAGTCTTCATTGCAACTAAGCATTAAGCTTAAATACAAACACAATTTCAAATATAACAAAATAAAAGGTTCTTCTTCTACTAATCGTCAGGGTCTTTTTATCGATTTGCTTTAAATTGCTTACGAAGGTTGTTCCAATTTACTACCAATTACGTTACTTGTTATTGGTTATTGGTCTTACATATGTACTTTTAGTTTTTTTCTATACTTTATCTGCTTAAATATGTATCAACAGTTTTTGTCACTTTCTTAGGCATACAATGTGAGGCCTGGTTTCCAAACACATTCCCCGTATCATCATATGTTCTGATCCTTAAAAAGATTACTCCTTGCTAAGACATTGAACAATTATTCTATAATTTCTCAGAAAAAATATAATAAAAATATATATAAATATACCTCAGTTTCGGTAATCACTTCTTTGGAGCATCTTTTTAACATCTGCAAAAAGCCTGTAGTCGCCTGGGTTCAGCATTATAGATACCGGGTTGAAGTATAGCATATCAGCTCCACAGAGCTTATCAAGTCACTTTTTGGTTTCAACAGTATTTTTCCAATTAAAAACAATATATAATGAATACACGAAATTATTATATAGACAGGGTAAAATGTCTTTTGAAAGACAAAATCTAATTTTAAACAATTAGTTATGTACGACGTATATGTCTAATAGCCATATCTGCTTTTCCATTAAATCCAGAAAAAGCAGTGAATTTGGTACCGCTTCCTAAAAGGCTAAAGGTTTCTATCCGATGTTATGATATCCCCTGCTTGTAATAAGGCCAGATAATGAGACTGGATTGATAAAAAATGTTTCATTCTCAAATCCTAGAATGCAGAATATATTTATAATGGGTGATTCTTGGCCGAAAAAGTCGAGTTTCTTTCGGTATGATGATCCCATGTACTCAACTTAACTGCCATGTGGAAAGTTTGTATGCACTTTTTGCTCTTTGTAACATTATACGTTACTTATAGTAAGATTTGTTTCTTTAAGTGTTCCCAAAGCATATTCATAGCGTGCTCTAGGTGATTTGGATTAGACCATTTTTGTCATGCCGTCATCAGTAAAAATGTATTAAAGTAAGGATTTTCTTGCAATCAAATTGAAAGAGTTTCTTTAAAATTTATTTTAATGAACTTTACTATCGTGGTTGGTTTGCATATTTCTTTTTTAACATACTATATATTTTTTGCAGTATTTTTCTATATTTTATTACGATTTCTCAACTGACTCTTTGCCCTCACATTCCATTCTACTTAAGTTTTCGATTGAACTCTTCTTAAGCACATTTTTACGTAGCATGTTTTCAGGCGCGTTATGTGCATTCTGTCCTTTACTCAGCTACTTAGTTAGGCAGCGTTAATATCACTATAAACTTGACTAATACCCACTTAACTTATATGGCTATATAAAGTGTAGTGTAGGTTAAATTTTCTTTATTTTATTGATATGACATTTGCACGCACGGATGGTTTACCATTAACTTGTCCTCCCAAGGTGAACTCTAGTGAATTCAATATTTCTCAGCACAAACTACTTTGCAAAAAATAAAAGTATAAGGAAAGTTGCTCTTTGAGTGAAATTAAGTTGACATTTACATGAGCCGTCGCAACTAGAAAAAGTCAATGTAGTAAAAGTAATTCAAGGTGTCTGTATGTAGTATGTTTAATAAGAGAAACACATGAAACTTCAGCAAACATAAATTACATAGTTAAAGATCCAGCCTGTACTTACGAATTTCATCCTTAACCACCAGTGGCACTCGAAGCTTTTTGTCTGCACAATTACAGCTCCTGTTTGATTTGATATGGGTAAAATTCCATATTGGACTTCTCGAACACCGACACAAACTTTTCGTTCAACCTCTATAAGCATTAATATGTTTTGATCATCATCCCAAACGTCTCCATTAATTTTTTGTTGAAGCGGTCCAATAACTCACTGCAGTATTGTCCAGTGATCGTTCTTTTTTTTTTTTTTCAAAAAATCCATGAGGATGACGCCCTTCGCATCCCAAAAAATCGTCGCCATGACCTTACCGGCCGATAGGACCGTCTTCGCCTTCTTTTGGTGCAGATTCACCGGGCGAAATCCATTGTTTTGATTGTTGCTTAGTTTTTGGTATGTAATGATCAATCCAGGTTTCATCAAGGGTGACACTC
>JBANCV010000265.1:0-28152 GCA_037040105.1 Amiota albilabris
ATGTATCATAAAGATTCAAGATTATAAATTTAAAAGCCATAATAGAATATATCATTTTGGTTCGGATTAACTCATCATTCAATGCTGTAGCTCCTGTTAAGGAATGGAATTGCGACAGATTCCGGTGCACTGACGGAAAGTGTTCTTTTTTTTTTTTTGTTAATCATTATAATTTTGTAATATTTTTCGTTATTTTGATAATTCGAACGTAAATTTTTTTTTTTATTTTAAATTGAAAAACTTTTTAACTTTTTTTTTTTAATAATGATTCGATTGAGTTGTTTTTTTTGTTTCACCAAATTGCTTTTTGAATTCTCGCTCTTTGATGCTCATAGATTCTCAAAAATATTTCTACATCAGCTAAACTTTTTCCCCTTCGGACGGTCTACTTGAAGCACGTTCCTTTAGTGTTGAATAGATGTAAAACTAATTATGCCCTACATTATTCTTTCTGAGTTTTATGCTCTTTGTACACTTCACTCTGTGAATAGTATTATAAGTTTTGTTATGAAGTATGTAGTTCGAAGAAGGAGACCCCAAAAAAAAATATAAATTCTTGAATATCACGACAAGGAGACATGATCTACCCATGTCCGTGCCCATCAAATAAAAACATACAAACCCACTACTCTTATTTATGTTCTCATTAAAAAAAAAAAAAATTTTTTGTTTTTTATGCTATTATCTTGAAATTCGGAGATAATACGTTCTTGATCCATATTCATCAAATCATGTAAATTTCAAGATTCTAGGATTAGTAGATCACATAACTCCCATACAAAAAACATTTTCTAGGGGATGCGTGAAGAGTATTACATCTACGCAATAGTCGAAGATAGCCTTCTTTCTGGTTTCAAGAATTGAAACACAATGATTAACCCATGGCGACTTCATTTTTTTGATTACACCAGTTGATTAGATATCTCTAATCTCTGTGAGTAGGGCCTTAGCTACATAATTCGCAAATAAATCTCCCCTCTGATTAATGAACTACTACATACTAAATGTTAATTGTTCTCCAATAAATCCTGATTTGCCCTTCCTTGGCTACTGGACATTAGTACACCCTAAGGCCAAAAGTTGAATGCCCCCATGGAAATACAATGTTGTACTAATATTTGTATTTATGAAAACTATGAGTACAAAAGTACTGATAGTAAATTTTTTTTGCCAAAAGAAAAGCGAAAAATGAATAATAAAGCATACTTTAAGGCGCAACAGTTCATGCGTTGCTTAAGTTCAAGAAAACATTTTGCTTTATTAAATTCTTATTATTTGCCAAATATTTTTATTCTTTTCATATTTAACTGGAGTCTTGAACTATCCAATGACTTGTTGAATTTATAAACCAATCAAGCAATCATCATTTTAGTTTATAATATCTAATTTGTCCTGGTTCAAAGGCAGTCACAGTTGTGTTTTTAAATGCAATATTTTTATATTAAATATAATGATATGAAAACAGAAATCTGATGAGTTAAGCATTGCAATTTTTGTGAGAGTTTCGCTTTAAAAAACATATTGTATGTATTTTAAATAAGTACGTTATGTGGTTTCCTAGATTCAATTTCTCAATCTCAGTTAATTTTGCACATGCATAATTCAATTATGCAAGTAAGTGTATAACTCGCAATAACTCTTTCTTGTTATAATCTAAAGATTTGCTTTATGCATAACCTGCATGAGATCATGTGGTTGGTTTATATAAGTAGTAATTTAATAGTCTTGCTGGCTTAAATCATGGGAATCATCATCGTAATCATCATACCACGTTAAAAAGAAAATGAAACCTGCTGATGGTGCTGCTACTCGACTTCTTCCCTTTCTCCATCAACTTTTGTTGCATTCACTTGTTATATGAGATGTTATAGTATCGCATACTTGTGTTGTACACCAACCATGATGCCATCGTGGGTATGGCACGTTTTGACCAAATGAACTGCAACGTGATGCTAAGACTGACGCCATGTAGCCACGCGTCAACAACGATAGCAACAGCAGCAGCAGCAGCAGCAGCAACAAGGATAGGAACAACTAATACAAGTTACTACTATTATATGTATGATGGTATGTATGTAGTTGCAAGACCTATGAGTAGAACAATAAAGCTGGGAATGAGATACAATGCATATGTATTGTGTGTGTACAGTAACATTATCGCTATTTTACGATATAACAATATAAACGTTTGTCCTGCTGTGAATGAAGGAAGCATACGATGCTAACAACTTTAAGATGCGAACCAAAACCAAGCACAAATCACTTGCTTTTATGTAGCATTACTTCACTTGGTTGGTATGTTATATCCTATTCCGTCCTATCCTGTCCTATTCTGTCCTGTCCTATCCTGTCCTGTCCCAGCTTCTTATGACTTGAGTTGACTTGACTTGGTTCGCTTCGCTTTGGTTCGGTTTAGTTTGGCTTGGCTTGGCTTGGCTTTGGCTTTGGCTTTGGCTTTGGCTTTGGCTTTGGCTTGACTTGGCTTGGCTTGGCTTCGTATGGCTTTCCCGCCTAAGTTAACCGCTTCAAGCAGTCAGTCACTTGTACCTTATGCTGGCAGCTTATGTTGGTTGTTTGTGAAAGTTTGAGTTTGTTGTTTTGTCCTGGAGCATGCGCTCAAAATTCATTCATTCATATGCAACTTTTGTTTACACACCGAGTGTAAAAGACCAGCCGAGCCGAGCTGTGCCGAGCCGTGCCGAACCAAACTTAATAATAAACGAAGGAATAAACGACAAACGAATCAAGAAACGAATGAATGAATGTCTGAAGCAAAGGACTTTCGGCAGGGTATATGTAGCTGTGGTAGCGCTATCTCTAGCTCAATAGCGTTCTGTACGTTGTCGCAATTACTAAGGCAGGATATTCCGGCCAACTAACTGCTGGCAATCAAATCAATCTCAGTTTCAGTCTCGCTTGAAGTGTGTCGGCATTCAGTTTGCATTCACGCAAGCTCATTCTTCAAGTCTTCAAAAATATCCTTCAATTGTTTAACGATTGTTGGTTTTATTTTTTTTTTTTTTTTTGTTTGTTGTTTTTGTTTAGTAAAAAAAGTACGTAAAATTTCCAATCACTTCAATCATAAACAATACAGAAGAATATAATAAATAAATAAATAAATAAATAAAGACAATAAAAAAGATAATAATAAGCAAGGATTCAATGATATTATTGTGATAGTGTCGCTAGTGATCCTTGTTAGCAAACGATATAAACATCATCATTTCCAAGATTTAATGTAAAAAACTCTTAAATAAATATGAAATTTACTTTAAATAAATATTAAAAATTCAAATAAATAATAAAAATTCAAATAAACAATAAAAATTCAAATAAATAAAAATAAAAAAAAATAAAAAAATATATACTCATATATAAATAACAAATGTAAATAAAAAATATATAAAAATATAAAAGAGAAAATAAATAAAAATATTAAACAAAATATATAATAAAAAAAAACCAAAATAAATATATTTCAATTAATAAAATAAAATTAAAATAATTTTGTGTGATTTGCGACTATGAGCGACCCTTTGGGGCCTTTGATAGCGTTGATTTTTTGTTGGTTTTGATTTCCTTTAGTTCTTTAGTTTTTTCTTTTTATTTTGTTGTTTTTGTTCTGTTGATATTTATTTTTTTTTTTTTTTGTTCTTATTTTTATTGTACGCGTATGCTTCATTTGGCGCCTTCGACATAAAATTATGCCGGGTCTCTGATGTCGCATGTGCAAATCTCTGAGTGTCTGTCTATCTGTGTTCCTGTATGTCTGTCTGTCTGTCTGTCTGTGCTTGTTTGTTTGCTTGAGTTTATGTGAAGCACACGCGGCGTATCCTTTATTTTTATTTTTTTTTTGTATACATAAAACATAAACTCTTAGACGAGTTACAATAAGTAAGTAAGTACTACACAATATAATATTGGTTGAAGGTGCCAGAACGTATCCTGTCCTTAATGTTCATCAAGGGACTTGCATTTAACGACAGACGGACTGACTGACTGAATGAGTGACTGAATGACTGACTGAATGAGTAAATAACTGACTGACAAACTGAATGACTGACTGACTGACTGAGTGATGGTATGAGTGACTGATTGACAAAGTGAGTGACAGGGTGACATGTAACAGTGACGCTGTAAGAATCTTTAAAAAAAAAAACTCAACATATGTACTTAGTAGTATAGCATAAATTTCTATTTACATCCTTAAGGACTCAGACTAACAAAAATGAACGTACATGATAGACAGATAATTGTCATCAGATATATTAAGAATAGACCGATAAATATTTTTCGAGGAGATTTAACAAGCGTATGAATTTGACAATAATAACAAAATGTTATAAGCTTCATTTCCGTATTCTGAAATAGTTTCCGCTTTGTGTATTTTTCATCAAACATAGCAGCAGATACTAATGCAGGCACACACCAACAGATATCACAGATATCATAGATAACTGTGTGTGTGTGCGATCTTTTCCTCTTATAATTTAAAACCTTTCTTTCTTCCATTTTGTTTTCTTTTTTTTTTTTTGTTTTTCCACCGCAGACAGACAGATATAGGCAGGCAGACAAACCTATTCCTTTTCCATTTATATAGAAACAATTATATACTTACTACTGTCAAGAAGAACATATATAGATATATATATATATACTACTACAACAGCTACTACGTGCAATTATTATAAGATAAAACGCTTGGTGGCGTGACGTGACGTGTCGTGTCGTGTGCTGTGCTGACTCCCACGAGAAATGGACAATGGCATTGTCTGACCACAACTGTGTGCGGATGTTACTCATACGCCGGCTGGCCTCTGGTCCTCCGTGTAACTTAACTCTCTCGTTGAGTGTTTTGGTGTTGGTTCTAGTGTTAAATTCACCATTTCAACATTTACAAAATGTAGCCGCTTTAACTTTAACCACGGCCACAGAAGGCAACAAAGACTTTTACGTTTCCGGTTCATTGTCGCCCCCTTCGCAATCATCGTTGTCATCATCGTCGTCTTCATCGTCCTCTATTCAATCAACGTCCTCGTCATCGTCCTTGCCATCTTCATCCTTGTCAACAGCAGCCGCTTCCGCATTAGTAAAGCGTTCTGTTGACTATCATGGCTATAACGGCAACACTGAACCCGTCGATATCATTGTTGCCGATGCCGATATCGATGATGACGATGCTGATACTGAAACTGATGACGACAATGATACCGAATTACCGAATAATGATATCCTGCGGCCGCCACAAGACAATATCCGCCTAGATGATACAAAATCGAAACGGCGCCATCAAGAGAGCGACATTTTTGATTTAACTTCTTATGTGAATGGTAAGTTGTGCTTTCAATACAAATTATATTCTTATTTACTTCTAATATAATGATAAAAATAATAATAAATACGAATTTTATATCTACACAACTATAATCAATATATTTGAAAACATTTTATACATTCATGATAAGCATTCAATCAAATATTCATAATATAAATATTGAAATATTGAGTAAAAAACTACATTTCATTTCCAAATTTTATCCATTCGTCTAACATAATTACTTATAATACTTCTTAGAACAGTCGAAAATCCATGTGAATATCAGAATTCGATGCCTTAATGTGACAATCGACAATCTAAGCAGATTTAAATTTTTGGAATATTTCTCTTCATATGTGGTCGAGATAGTATCCCAAAAGATAATTGATTGATTACACGTTGAATGGAATGTCGCATAAAGGTTACATACGTTACATCTAAATAAATAGTTCATCTCATGTACTTGAAGTTTCAAATGAAAACCTTGCAGCGTTCCTTATTATTGTCAATTCATAATGAATTCCATTTGCTATTATATTTGTTATAGAAGCCAACATGAAATACATTGCACTAAAATCCAATATGATGCCCCCAACTTATATCAAAATAATGTATGAAATATCTTAGTAAAGTCGAAAATCCATGTGAATATCAGAATTCGATGCGTTAATGTGGCAATTGACAATCTAAGCAGATATAAATTTTTGAAGCATACAATAGTAGCCCAAAAGATAATTGATTGATGGCATGTTGAGTTGAATGTCATTTGTTTATTCCAAATCATTAGCTTATTACTGCGAAAGTCGATAACTGGAATATCAAGAATTGAACACATATGCACATGAAGTTATAATCTTAATACTTTCTGCAGATGTCAGTATACTAAGTTCAATCATTTGTTACATTCTTTTGTTCAAACAGGAATCGTTATATTTATATACCCACTTATATATGTATAGAAATACATATCGCGTAAATTATCATTTCCAATTATTTTGTAAAATTTCCATTCAATATGGTATAGGAAAAATAATGTAAGCCAAAAGAAAAAAGCTATATGACAACTAAAATAGACTTAGTTTTTGTATGACGACTATTTCCACCAGTAATCGGGAATCTAGTATATAGGTACAAATGTTAATATGTCCGTATATGATACTAAGAAATATTTCTGCCGAATTTCAGCTCAATAGAATATTCGTTTATCTGAAAAAATGACTCAAGTTTATTTGATTTTTTATATGAGGACTTATTCTACCAGTAATCTGAAATCTATTATATACATGAGATAATATGGGTACGACACCATTTCAAATTTTAGCTCAATAGAAAATTCATTCATTTTAGAATAAACATAAATCAATAAATGTAGATATTTATAATTAAAGTTGATTTGGTTTTTGTATGAGAACTAAATCTACCAGTAATCGGAAATCTATTATATACATGAGACTAAGACATGTTTCTGCCAAATTTCAGTTCAATAGAAAATTTATTTATCATAGAACAAACATAAAACAATAAATGTAGATAGATATTTATTACGAAAATTGATTTGGTTTTTGTATGAGGACTTATTCTACCAGTAATCGGGAATCTATTATATAGTTAAGATAATATCGGTACGACACCAAGATATGTTTCTGCCAAATTTCATTTCAATAGAATATTCATTTATCATAGCACAAACTTAAATCAATAAATGTAGATATTTATGACTCAAGTTCATTTCATTTTTGTATGAGAACTAATTCTACCAGTAATCTGAAATCTATTTTGTAAATGAGATAATATGGGTACGACACCAAGAAATGTTTTTGCCAAATTTCAGTTCTATAGAAGATTCATTTATCATACTTACAACAAACTTAAATCAATAAATGAATACGTTTATAACTAAATTTGATTTGCTGTTTGTATGAAGACCAATTCTACCAGTAATTGGGTATCTATTGTAGACTTGAAATATTGTGGTTACGACAACAAAATATTCTTCAGCCAATAGAACATTCATTTATAATACAACATTCATAAGATGAAAAATATAGATATTTATAACTGAAATTGATTTGGCTTTCATATGAGGACTAATTCTACCAGTAATCGAAAATCTATTATATTTATTGTTTGTTTTCAATATCAATATTGGCTACCTTATCTAACAACATTCTAATACTGTGGTCTTTCTAAATTATCTATTTATAAGCAGTCTTCATAAAATACAAATAAAATGAAATCCATTTATTATACTTCAATAAATGTGGATTTTCATAAAAACAATGTTAGATTTTAGAAGGAAAAGTTATGTTTAAATGATTTTTCAAATGTTTGTAAATTGGAAATTTTAAATTTCTTTCAATTTTCTATGCATCATGCACACAATTCAACAAGTTAACAATGAAATGGATTCATTAAATTTTTAAAAATGTTTACATAAAAAGAAAACTTAATTGCAAAGATACTCACTGGCATCTCTCACTTTAGAACTTAATATTTACAAATAGAAATACACACACAGATACTTATACTAACATATTCAAGGCACATATGCATAAAATCTAGATAAACAAAATTTAGAGAAATTTCATGCAAATATTTAAATAAATTTCACTTATGAGAAAAAGAAAGGAGAACTTATGAGCGAGTATTTATCGAATATGCAATATGGAATACTTAAATATACTTCAATACAATCATGAGCAAATTATTAAATAAAATTTCAAGTCTTAGAGGAATAATATACGCCAAAGAGAAAGGGGTAATGGGTGTGGGATTTGGGATCATCTATGATATTCTATTGCTTTGACAAGAGCAGCATTCCAGTATTTTTTTAAATTAAAATAACCGCCATACTTAAAGCCTTGAAATAATTGAGAAAAAAAAACAGAATATCAAGAGAATATCTATTTGTATTTTGACCTTAAAACCATGAAAACATTCGTAAAGATATTTAGAAATAACCTCATTTACCATTGTTCCTTTAATAAAATGACTAAGCAGTCATGAACATGCATACATATCTCTGTTGAGTATTAGATTATAGGGTTATGTGTAAAAACAAACAGCCTTCAACAGATGATGGCTGTTTAGGATTTTGCCTGAATAACCTAGTCAAAGCTCTATTTATGTCTACCTTGAAACATTATTTGATCTAAAAGGGCATCACCTAACAGATGGTAAATAGCATTTATTGCATATCAATGCATTAAAGTCCTGAACTAAAAATGGGCTTATTATTTTGTCTATACATAGAATAAATAAATATAAATGTAGAAATATAAATTGTAAATTATTGAAGTAAACAAAAATGATTCAGAAAAGAAGACTATAAACATTGAATGAATCAATGACAGAATAAATGAATAAATGATGGAATGTGTTCAATGTTAATTGCTTTCATATGTATAATACGTACATCAACACCACATACAAATGCAGTAAAACTAACACACACACACACACACACACACACACACACACACACACAATACAATACAATAAATGCAATGAATGAATATTGTATTTGAAATCTAAAACTCAATTTTGATAAAATTGTGTAGAACCATACAAATAAATAAATATACAATACATATGCATAAATAAGAAAATAAATAAATCATTGAATCAATAAAATCTAAAATTTTAAATAAATAAATTATTATTTCATAAATTGTATTTACAAAAGAAAACATTAGATTAAGTAAGCATGAGAACTCTATAGATTTGATATTGTTGTATAATGGTTAAATAATTTGTTATTTCTTTGTATTCTATTTAGCTAAATAATTGACCAATCATTTCTTACATTTTCATGGGAAATATTTGCAGAAATAAATTATGAAATGCGAATTAGTCTGTCGATTGACATGAACATCTAAAAATTTATGTAGTTTTTACTTAACTAAAAATGCAATATGAGTATTACTTATGTATTTGGGTTATACAGTTTAGTGGTCTTTAAATTAACCACATTTTTCAGTTTCAACTCATCGTATGCAACGTCCAGTCCTAGGATCAATCAATTAATGAATATTGGACTTTGAAATCATTAAAAGTCTTGATTTTGTTTGTAATACAAAATTTGTCGTTAAGTTTTAGAGTTCCATACCGAAATATGGCACTCAGAGAACTTAGTAATCTAAGCTTCTGCTATCAGTCCGTCTGTCCGTCCTTGTGTCTGATAGCGAACTGTAATAGGTAGACAGTTAAAATGTTCACAAATTGTGTAGTTATATTGCCGCTATAATAAGAAATAATATAAATAAAATAAAATTAAAAATTAAACGAGGTCCTCATAGAAGAAATTTGTTTTGACATGTGAAGTTCCACTACAATATTCCTGTAAACAACAGCTTCAAATGTAATATTTGCAGAAGTTTAAGTGTAATGCAAAACCAAACATCTGAATTACCTATGTCAAAATGGTCTTTTATAAATCATTAAAATAGAGAAAGTTTTAATCAAAGACTAAATATGAAGAGAAGTATAAAGTTGTTCCATTATCATTCAATATTATCTAAAAAACTTCACTGTACTTTGGTGAAGCAACATAAAGAGCTTTGTAAAAAAGTTCCAATTAAAAAATATACATAGAATATTTATAATATTTCTATGATATTATAATATTTACATAAAATCTACTACATTTGACATTTGACTTAATTAAGGTTGTTTGCTCAATTTATGTTCTCAGCATCATTATCATCATCATCGTTCCTTCAATAACTTAAACTAAGCTAAGCAAAGCTGCCATCAAGAGTTTTGGTTAGTGTTGAAAAAAAGTATTCATCATGAGTCCTTTTACCATTTCAAAATGGTTCCTTATTATTCGTTTATATACTTGTATGTATGTACTATGTATGGGAAGGGGGATAAAGAATGAATAAGTATGAGATGATATATTTTTATACTTTCTACTTATTCTAAACTCATTAGTGAGAAGTAGTTTAATTGCTTCCGTGTTTCCGTGTCGAAATGATTTTCCCTTGCTTTTTAGTTTTATTAATTGTCCTGATTTACTTTTGCAAATTAACTTAAATGTTCTCAAGAGAATTTTCATTTAGTTTGCGCATCATTCTCGTTTGCTTAAAGGCCTCATCATATTTAACTAATTAATACTGAGTAGTAGTACCTAGTTCTATGTAACATACTAGATATTATGTATGTATTTATTAATGAATTTACCAAAGGAATCTCATTTGTTTGTCCCCCCCTTGAATAATAACTTAAATAACTATTGTATGTAACCTGTACGAGTATTAATTACAAATTGATTGACTTAATGACTATCCTTTTGGATTTAACAGAATTATATCTCGTACTAATAAATACTATATATGTGTACATGAACAATTATCAGCAATTATTTAAAAGAAGCGCAAAATTTAATTGAACCAAATTTGAAAACCAAATATATGATTTAGTACTAGTAGTAGTACAGTATTAAAGGAGAGTTGAGCACGATTTATATAACTGTTGTTAATGATATTCAATCTTTTTGGAAACTATATATATATATATGTAAACACTTTCCTGTCTGTGCACGCTAATCTCAGAAACAGCTTAGTCGATTTCAATGCAGTTTTCACTGGTGTATTGTAGCAAGCATCCTGTAACATATAGCTGTTATTTCATTCCAATCGCTTCACAAACAAAAAAGTTCAGTTAATTGAAATAATGCACTTTGGAGGATTTGGCTGAAATTTTTGTTAAATATAGTTTGATTATCAAGTTCAACATGTGTTTTCTTTTTTTTTTTTTTTTTTTTTTTGAGCTAAGGCATATATCTCTATTCCCTTTGTAAAAAATCTAAATCCAATTCTTAATCAATTTTTGTCTTTTGTTAAGTTCTATTGGATCTCGAATCAAATTTAAGTCAACTTGAATCTATTAAATTTCTTAAAAATTTCTTTTCAATTTCTATTCTCTATTGGATCTATATTAAATCTTCATTCAATCTCTATTTATTTTATTTTTATAAAAGCATAGTACAAGTATTATTTTAGGCTTATTGAAATATTCAATAAAACAATCAAAGAAATTCTCTCTAATTAGATTAAATTAAATAATACTCGTTCAATTTACTTAGAATGTATTTCTATTAATTAAGAATATACATAGATAAGTAAGCAACCATCGGACCATCTAACCAACCCATTCAATCCAATTGAATAAAAGAAAACCCACTAAAGCAATTTAGTTCAAATAGCCAAATGCGAATAGACTTATGTATATACGTGTGTACAATAATATATTTAACCATGAAATCAATCTATTGCCCGTTAAACATTAAAACCTTAACTCAAGTGTTTATGGATGGGGATTTTTATTCAAAAGCCATTTGAGTAATTCAACTAGCTTCACACGGATCAGCATACCATACAATAATATACATACGATATACATATTTATGTTTGGTATTGTATGATTGTATCTACATCCATATATACTAAATGTATGCAAATAGAAGTTATACGTATCTACATATATAGTACGATATATGTTTATACAATATATAGGTATATATATATATATATATGTGAGTTTTGTTGTTCTTTGTCGATTTGTTTGTTTGTTAGTTCATTCATTCGATTGTCTGTATTTTTGTCCGTTTGTCCTTCTGTAGGTCTATCTGTTTGTTTGTTTGTTCGTTCGTTTGTTAACCTTAACATCCTGAATGACACCTTTATTGTTTGTTCTAGCAACACCAGGATTATAGTAGTGTTCTCACCTTTGTATGCATATATAATGTCCATAAGTGTGCAGATTGCACAAATGAATGACCAAAAAGGACAATTGGACAGACATTTGGATATCCGTTTGACATAAATAAATATACAATACTATATGCACTCTTATTGTATCCTATATACAATAAGAATATACCATAGTAAAAACCATTTACCTATATATACTCGTACGTTTTTGCATATTTGGAATTTAACAAAAATGACAACATGATTGTCAATGATAGTGAATGCATACATGCATATGTTACTTAAATAAACAAATGAATTAAAAAACAAAAAAAAAAAAAAAAAAAAAAAAACAAAAAAAAACAAAGGATCTACAAATAATAAACATATATATTTTTATATCACAGCATTCACTTTATATCTTTTTATGGAAATCAAGAAAAAATATGATAAATTTGTTTTTTTTTTTTTTTTGGAACAGTTGATGTCTTTTCAATGTTTCCTTGTCTCAGAGGTAAGTGCATCGAGCTTACATCCTAGAATCGCGGGTTCAATTCCCATTTCAAGTCTGGTCTTGCACATTTCCAGCACATTCCTTCTTGTCCTTCTTAACTGAAGGTCTCTGATGCTATTGCTCATAATATAATTATAATTATAATCCTAGTTCTAATCTATCTATTTATCAATGTCTATTCAATTCAGTTTCGATCTCTATTCAATTGCTAGTCAAACTCTTTGCCATCTTCTTTCAATTTCTACCTCATGCCATCTTTATTCTATGTTTATTCAATTTCTCTTTAATCACCATGCAATTCATATTCAAACCACAAGCGATCTTTATTCATACTCTGTTCAATCAATTGAATTAATCATATGTTATTATAATCTAATTAGAAGAATATAAAAGACATGTGTTTTTAAAACAGAATTAATAGATGATATAAAATTTGTTTATACAGACTTTCCAGAAAAATCGTCTTTTCATTCAATTGAATAAAAATTAGTCATGTATCATTATGAGTACATAAACAAATGAATCTACAAAAAGAATATAAAAGACATGTGTCTTTCAAATAGAATAGATACAGTTTTTGTTTATACAGACTTTTCATTAAAAAACAAAGAAAAATACAATTCAAATTAATAGCATAAATAAATAAAATGATTTAGTCAAATAAACATATTTTATACAATTGTGAAATCAATTATCATGGAAAATTATAATATTCATTAATTAAATTCTTTTCTTTTTTTGCAAACAACAAGTAATAATTTCAATGCAACTTAGATGAATTTTACTACCACAAGTTTGGTACAATTATATCTGAATAAGGCCACTTGTGGTGCCACTAAAAAGTGATTCAACTCCATGCCACTAGATACTATTTAAACCATACATTTTCCAGCACAATGTATAGAGTTTATTATGATCCCAAGACCACATAAATCGGAAAACAACATTAGCTCGTAACGACCAAGAAGATTATTGCCTATACTTAATAAATAAAACAATATTCCCGTCAATATTACTGTCAATTAGACTAGAATGCCAGTGCTTACTGGCTTGTTATCAATAAAAATATATGTATGTAAAAAAAGATCGTAATATTTTTAAAGTAAAACCGAAAATCAGTAAGCTATAACTCAAAATTTTCTATATAATTGTGAAGAGATTAGCAGGCTTAAATAAATACATGTTCCTGATCTACCCCATAGACACCCAACAAAATAGAATAGTTTATGCAATTCGTTTCACGTAAGATAAATATCACACGGTACAAAGAGCTGCTCAAAAAATTATTTCCACATTTTCCAATATTTTTGGGTCATAAATACCGCTCGAGTGTAAAAAAAAATTGGTTGAACGATCAAAATCAAAATATCACCTTAATGGAATGGTCTTCGTACTCTATTGACCAAAATATCATCGAAATCATGTAAGGATGGCTATCCCAGCAATCAATTTGGTAGACAATTTAAAGTTCTCGAATCATTTACAAATGCCATTCAGAGCGCATGGTGTGAACCATCATTGAATCTTCTAGAGGCCCTTTACAATTCAATGCCTGGGCAAATCTTTTAAGTGATTCCACATTATAAATTGTGCTTACAATATTATAAAAAATATAAGTGAACACAAAGTATTAAAAGGATAATGTCATTTTTTAGGGTTTCCGTACTGAAAAGGTGCCAACGGGTCACTATTTTTAAGCCTTCGCGGTCCGTCCGTCTGTCCGAAGGCTCTATCTCATGAACCGTAATGGGTAGACAGTTAAAATTTTCACAGATTCTGTAATTCATTTGCCGCTACTATGACAAATAAAAATGAAATAAGTAAAAAAAATATTGTATTTTAAACCAAAAGATTTCATTGTAAAGAAACATACTATAATAATGATGTATATAATGTACTATGAGATTTAAAATAATTATGAAGGTACCAGGTACCATTCATTAACCCAATCTTCCCATCAATCTGAAGCATTGATCATAAATGAATAAAATAAAATCTTGGGAATGGAACGGAACCCTTCATATGCGAGTCTGATTCACACTTGAATGTATGTTTTTTACACTTTTAGTCCCTTGAGTCTATTGAGAATGATTGATAAAAACTTTTTTTGAGGTTGCCCTCTAGTTATCTTTAACGGTGAATAAGTTCTAATAGAGCCCGAGGCTAAGTATCTTGTTCTGACCCTGGATAGAAGGCTTAACTTACAGAAGGATATTAAGAGGAAGAAGAAAATCTAGAAAATAAGCAATAATTAAAGTAATATGGACATATGACATCCAATTGTGGGGTACAGCAGCTAACTCTAACATAGAATTTCTTCAACGATTTGAATCGTAGATTCGAAGAATAGAAGTGACAGCTCCGTTCTATATATGAACGAATCTATGTCCTGCCCAGAGACCTGCGGGTACCACTGGTTAAGGATGAATTTTATAGATACAGTAAGTTATATGGGATCAGGCTAGAGAATCACCGCAATTCCCTTGCTTCAGATCTACTTGACATCAGCTTTTAAATCAGAAGGCTAGACAAAAGGCACCCGTTTGACCTCCCCTTTCGTTTCCCACTATCTAATTGATGTCTGTCATGTATAATGCCCTCTTTATACTTAGATTGACTCATTGGCCAAATTATTAATTTTTAAAACCATTCTTGTGGTTCCCCCCCAAAAAAAAAATATACGAAAAAATAACCAATTAATTTTTCTTTTGTTTATTTAAGAATTGAATACTGAATAATATAAATAAATAAATTTTTCCAACATTTTCTTAGTATTTCGATTAAAAAAAATTCTATAAAAATAAAAAACCTTGAGTCCATTTGAGGGTCAGTTTCTGAATCATTGCTTAGAAAGGCGAATCCAAAACAGGAATGTTGAACTTTTTTCTGCAAAATGCAGTTAAATGACAAATGTTTCTTTAGTCTAAGTAATAACAGATTATTATGATAAAAGATATTTCTTTCTTTATGATAAAGTTCTCCATTTACTATAAGATCAACTCCCCAAAGAAATCTAAATATAATAATTTGCATATTGCCTTAAGTAAGAACTTATTAGAAGGAAATAAAATGATAAATGTATGTT
The DNA here is from genome assembly GCA_037040105.1 of Amiota albilabris. Classification (NCBI taxonomy): domain Eukaryota; kingdom Metazoa; phylum Arthropoda; class Insecta; order Diptera; family Drosophilidae; genus Amiota; species Amiota albilabris. Next base: position 15,612 of record JBANCV010000265.1, read on the forward strand.
ACTAAGAATGTGTGTCAATTAGATCAACACATCTTTGTATATATGTGTACAATACATACACATATAATTGCCATATAAGGCGCACATTTGTTTAAGCATATTGACCCATAGCTTTAGTAATAAAAGACAGATACTTTTTCCTTTTTCTGATGGACTGAATATCCATCTTAATATATTTCAACTAAACCAATCTGTCAAAAACATCATAAATACAATAGATCTGTCATATTTTGTATGAACTAATCATCAAACTTTTAGTGATATATAACAAAAGACTCAATAATCATCTTAATATAATAATATATATTGTATCCAAAGAAAAAATGGGCAAACCTAACACAAAATATCAATATTAATTTATCATTTCTAATACAAACAAACTTGTATCAATCTGAGAAAAAAAAAATATCAATATAAAGCTGTCATTATTATTCAGTTAACACTGACCTAAGACAATAGTTTTGCTTTGTCTAGAAAACTTCAATGTCAATGTCATTCTTCTGAACTTTAATAATATTATTTAACTATATCGATGTGATCAAATTACTTGCAATTAATGAAACTTAAATCGAATGGTTTGGAATTACAATAAGTCTTTCTATAATAAGCAATAAGCTTCATTGAAATGTTATTTGATTTATTGTGGACAATTTTTCAAGAGCTTTATTGATTGTGATTATTATTTACTTTAGCATTTTTTCATTCTACAATATTTATTATGTATGCCTCAAAAATATAAAGATAAACAATTGAAATCCAATAATAAGAACAACAATCATCATAGGACAACATAATAAGTAATAATAACAATCATAAAATATATTGTATAATATAAATTTAGACTTAGATATAAAACTGTACAATATTTTGGTTGTATATTTGTATTTCGTACCTTTAAATATAACAATAAACAAATTGTTCATACGCCACCGATACCAGCAGACAATAAACATACTTGGTTATATTAAATAAACAACAAAAAATCAACTCAACTCAACACAACACAACTTATAATCCACACAGGCAAGTCTGTCATTTAGTTAGTCATCAGAAAAAGAACAAAAATGAACAGCAAATAAAGATAAAAGCTTACAAATAAATAGTCTAACAAAACGAAATGCACGAACTAACAAATAAACGAACGAACGACTGACAGATATTCGCAGTTAGAGTCACAGAGTCACAGTCAGTCAATCCCAAGCTGTGTCCTCTCTGATTGCCATGAACAAATTTGATTTTGTTAACGTTATCAGACAAGTTGAGCTCAGTTCCACCTTTTGCAATAATACAATACTATATAAAAAAAAAAAAATATATATACATACGTACTACTATACGTATAAGCAACAACACATCATGAATTCGATGGATTGGCAAAAAATGAAACCAAAAAAAAAATATATGTATAGAAAACAGAAAGCACAAAGGAAACAAAAATTACTCTATTGTACACTAGTATAATAAAACAAATATTTCTGATATTTATTGTTGTTGAATATTATTGTCATTGTTATTTATTATTACAATTTGTTTTCTCTCCCTTTCTACTCCCTTCTCTTTCCTTGTTGAAATTGTTTTATAAGTCAATTTTATTTGCGTTTTACATTTAACATAAAACATTTCATTTTATTTATGTTTATTTGTTTAACATGAATTTCTATGATTTTATATACAATATATTTTTAAATATTTTAATAAAAGATTCAGCATAATCACAATCGTCATCACCATCATCATCATCATCATCATCTTTTGCTATTCTGTATGAATTAAAATCAAATCAAATATTAAAAAGTTAATTCATAATGAAAAGAATACAATATATTCTTTTTAAAAAGAAAAAAGAAAACACAAACTTTTTTGATAACCATCACTTCAATCTTTAAAATTGAACTAAATTGCCAATTCTGAAAAACAAATCAATGTGCAATGTGTATCTCGCCCACATCATCCACTTGAATACTGTAACGTTTTTTTTTTTTTTTTTTTTTTTTTTTTTGCCTTCCACCCCACCAAACAAGTTTCATTTCAAAAAGATCTTTAAAACCCTTCTGATTATTTCCCCACAAAGTGGTCCATTCTTTTTTGTAACTATGACAATCTATTCTCCTGACCTAGTCCGAGACAAGAAAAAGTTCTTTACCTTGTAAGTAAACAAATCGCTCAGCTATCAAACGGAAATCTAGCAGGCACTTGAATACAAATAATCAATATCACATCAAAAAGTTTGTTGGTTGATCAAGGAGTTAGAGTTAGTCTTGACTTATAGTCTCAACTACAAAAAGCACATAACATACGCTAGCGATAGGGCTGCAAGGTCCTCACAAAAATAATACTGAACTCATTTGGCATGAGACGCGCGCTTCTCCTGATAAATGTAACGAAACCCATTATACGGTACAACAGTATGGGCCAAAACAATGGATAAGGTCTCATAGAAAATACACCTGGAGAGTGTTTACAGACTGGGCTCAACGAAAAGACGCTGAACGTACTGCGTAATACCCAGCGTAACCGAACGGATCGAATGGAAAATTGGTAATGTAAACTTTTACCTCACTCAGCTTCCTAGCAATAACGGAAAACCATGGTGTGTGCATTGTCGCAATCAGTTTGGAAAAGCCAACAAGCATATAAAATTCGAATACAGCTGCAGGAACTAAGAAATGCATTATATGAACAGCCTGCGGTTGTAAACCTAGTGAGTCTCATGTTGGAATGCTGTTTCCGAGATGGCGTTAAATGTCAGGAAGCAGCAACGCGACATGGAGAGATCTAGCCGCAATGAAAATATCAGTTAAATTTGCCAAATGACTTATTATACTCGTAGCTTATTCAAATGGTAAAGAAAAATAAATAAACGAACAAAAGTAGCCTTTATATGAAACCTAAAAGATCTTCGGTTCTCAAATTGTGTTTACTGATATCAAATAGAGTAACTCTATGTGGAGAATTCATAACTTGTTTGAATGATTAATTGAATGAAATGATTGAAATTCCCTTTATATTGGAAAATGAAACCAATTTCTGTATTCATCATTCTGTTAAACTCTTTCTTTCTTTGTTAACTTTAAACAGATTCTACACTTAATTAGATACTTTTTAATAAACTTAATGAAAAAACTTCATTTATTGCTATTGATTGAGATCATTGATTGAAGAAGATTTCAACATTTTTTACAAAAGAATATTCATTATTGCTTTAAAAATTTCTAATATGCGCATATCGATACCACAAAAAGGCATGCAATCAATCAGTCATTCATTTATTCATTCCTTCATCCATCCATTCATCCATCCATTCATTCATCCATGTATCCACCTATCCATCTATCCATCTATCCATCTATCTATCTGTCTATCTATCTATCAATCCATCTATCTATCAATTTATCCATTATACAAAGAAAATTGTAAACCAATAAATTTTCTCTTGTCATCCCAGTCAGTTGACAGACAAAATTGGTAATGACAAAAATGGTATTCATCATTTCTCCTAAGGGAAGTTAACCTTCTTCTTTTATTTTATTTTTACTGTCGTTTTTGACGAGTGTCTTGTGTCTCTTCTACTTTGTGTTCTTGTTAAACTAGTAGTCATAAAAACCAAACCACTCAGACATGTCCATCGAATAGTATTTTATGTTTATACCTTTCAAACTAAAGTACTGAACAGGTATATTAACTTTGGTATGAATATTGACATTTCCAATGCATTAAACATGTATGCATGTCTGTCAGATTATCGGAGTTTCTATGGAAATGAACAGAGTATTAAAAGGAATCTAAGTAATATATCGTAGTGTCTGGCTCTCAGTTTTTGAGCTACTGCAACTATTGTGAAAATTCAAAGATTCACTCAAAAATCATATATGAATATTTAATTTTCTTATTGCCTGAATTGAGTGAAAGGTATATAAGTTTCGGTGAACCGAAGTTATTGATATTTACTTGCTTATAAAGAAATAGATACTTAGTACTACTACTACTTGAAAAACAAATGAAAGAATTGAAGAAAATTTAAATTGTCCTTTAAGTCGATTTCTATTGTTGTCTTACTAAGTATCTTAGATTATAATATTAAATATTAAGTGTCCGACATGACAAACTGGTTGCGATTGCTTAGGCCATTTGGTTTCCATGTGACCCAACTTTGTTGTATAAATTTTATTTGTGTTTTATTTAATTATTGTCTATATAATAATAAATTTAATTAACTCAAACAATTTATGCTTGATTTAACCAATTAAAGGCATCAATTTCACAATAACTAACACTATGAGAACGCACGAATAATTTCTTACACTCGAACATTTTGTGGTAAAATTACATAGTCGAAATAGAAGAAGACCGACAATCATTAAATATACAATACTCAAATACAGTACAATAAAAGATACAATTGCCTTCATACATTTGTAGTTAAATGCATATGTGTTTATGTGTTTGTTTCTGTATCTTGTTTAGATTTTACTTGTATAGTAAAAATCTGATTGGCAACATAAGGACCAATAAGTTATGTCATTGTGCGTCTTTTGCGGTTAGTTTTTTGAGGTCTTGCGGCTCAATTACACACACTCTGACATTTGGTATACATATAGATGTATATATTCATAGAGACAAAGATATTCTTGCATATTAATTTATGGCCTTGTACATATTTGTATAAGATAGGTTTGCCCAGTTGTATGGTTCCTTAGCAAGTATGTCAGTATCTTAGTATCTAGCATACAAAAATATGAGTATAATATAACTTGTTTTATTTGTCGTAGTTCATGTATCTGCCATATTTCATGTCATAATAATACTAAATGAGTGTAAAGTGAAGTGTGTGCAATAGTATGTGGTATTTGGTACCAGAGTATTTGGTATTGGAGGATGCAAACAAATATCTTGTCACAATTTACTGTTTCTCTTGTCATATTACAAAAGCAACTAGAATGCGTCTCAAGAGCTTAGAAAGCTTGTTAGTGAATGAGTGAGTGAGTGAGTGAGTGAGTGAGTGAGTGAGTGAGTAAGTGAGTGAGTGAGTGAGTGAATGAGTGAGTGAGTGAGTGAATGTATTGGGTGTATAAGGGAATGTGTGAGTGTGTGAATGTGTTTATAAATGTCCATGAGGTAATTATTAATAATTTAATAACAAAAAAGACTTGAGGTGTTTATACCAACATTGATGCATACATATATACATATACATAAACACACTTGTATCTGTATTATTTGAAAATTTATCATGATTTGTTCATACCTACTATACACTTAGCTAAAGGCATCAAATGACTTGCAATGCTTCACTTCATTGAATATTGCATTGAAGTCTTAATTGAAAATGGGTTTAATATTGTATATAGATATACAAGTATGCACACACAAAAGTGCATATACTTACTTACTATAATATAGCATTCTATATGCATATGGCATAATTGTTGAAATTAACTCAATTGAGGTCATTGATGTTCATTGTCTTGAAAATGGATTTTCATCATTTAATCATACGAATATGTTAACTCATTTAACTTTAAATTGAAAACTTGGTGATTTAGTAATAGGAAATTTCATTTGATTAGTGCCAAAATATCCAAAAATATCTTATTTAATGCATAGTCGTGTCAAATGAAACATGCAAGAAATATTGTATCACACATTCATCTTTATAATGAACACATCAAATAAAATCCTTACTATCTTATCAGAACATATTCAAAGACTCCTTTATTAATCGCTCAATTGAACTATGTATAGTACTTGTATGTAATCATCGCTTGAAATCATAGCATACATACTAAAAAATGTATAGTAATTCTGGATGACAGTTGGAAATTAGAATGTTTCTGAATTATCGAAATATTCCGTTATACCGCGATCAGAAAAACTACTAAATATTATACGCATTTTTTATTTAGTTAATTACATTTCTCAGACTACCAAGTTTTTATCGGTGGACACTTCTCTCAAGCAAGCAGCTGCCAAAAGCTCCGGCAACTGCACCTTCTTAAACATTGTGTTGCAGATCATCAAGGAGTGGGGTTAAGAGAAGAATATGACTACTATATTCCGGAACTGAAATAGAATGACAATTTTCATACAAGATTTCCGGGAAAGGAAGGCAGGGTGTTATCATTAGGAAAGACGCATCGAATTACTAGGGGGGTACCTCCCAACCAAAGCACACAACAAAATTCATGACCTTATTAGTAAAACTTATTGGTTTTTTGTACTGATCTGATCTATACCAACCATGCAAGACCGTCGGATTAATAGAAGGGAAACCTTCCATACAAGCTTAGATTTAAATTCACTTTCTTATTAGAAAAACTTTTTTGTTGTATCTTTTATCGAACTGAAATTTGAACGCTATAAGTGTCTGACCCATTTTCATCAGCAATGGATTACTGGAGTACATAGCTCCCATAAAAATATCGTGGTCACAACGTTGAAATGCAGTCACATCAATATTGTAATATTTCAGTATGTGTTCAATCACAGGTGCGAAGGGGATGCATGAAGAGTATTATAGCTTTGGCATAGTTGAAGATACCCTTCTTTCTGGTTTTCATAAATCAATATAAGCATTGTGATAATGGGCCGTAAGGCTTTTGGGTGAACATGGGCTCTGCCATATACCCTATCATAACCAAAGAAGTTTTAAAATATCCGTGGTACCAAAATTCTGTTTTTCTGCATATCTTTATAGACACACTAAATGCAGATATAGGTTGAAAGCGGTCCTTGATATTGTTTTCTTTTTTCTCATTAACTGAATTGATGTTGATTTGTTTTGTTGTAGTATGATTCCATGGTAAAATATTTCAAATATTTTCTTTAAAAATGTTAAAGATCAAATTTTTACACAAAATAAACTTGAACGGAAGCTTCGAATTAGATTGAATATAAAATTAGATCACATAAATAAAGCATTAACAATAATTGAAATGGATTATTTTCCATATTCTCTACTATATTTGTTCCCTGCCCTCCGCTCCATGTACTCTTTGCTCCTTGTTTAGTGTTTCAAGAATCTTTTACTGCTCTTGTATATACATTTAGTGATAGCACTGAAGACTTTCGATTTTTTGGTTCGTTTTTTTTTCCTTCTAGTTTTTATTTCAATTTTTGTTTTTTCAGCGTTTTTTTTTTTTTTTTTTTTTTTTTGTTTCTCGAAAATTGCATTTTGGATACTCAAGCCAAAGTGCAGCAAATTTATTCGTTCTTTCTAAAGCTAAAGCATCTTCTTTTTTTATTTCTGCTTTCATTTTCAAGCTCTCACTATGTATACAATTTTGTGGTAGTTTCTGCTTTTCTTCGCTCATATAAAAAGTAAAATACAAAAAGATAAAATAAAATGTTAGTATTAAGTGTGTGAGTGTGAAAATGCTTGGGATCCCTTCGGAACTCATTTTATCTTATTTCTTCTACTACTACTACTACTAGTATTACTACAACTTACTTCACACGCCTCGAACGTTTTGTGCATTCTTTTAAAACACTTTTGGTGTTTTCCTTCTTGCCTTTCGGTAATGGCGTTCAACGGTATTGCCATCTCCATTGCCATTGCTATCGTTTCGTTGTCACTTTAGATGCCCATCCAGCATCATCATAGTGGTAGAAGTCGATGTCATCATGGTCTTCGTTTCGTTTTGTTACCTCATCCTTGTCATCATCCAAGTCATTGCCGCAGTCATCTTTGTAATCATAGCGACGTAGTCATCGTCATCCAACGACGTTGTCATTGTCATTGCTATTGCCTTTGCTTTTGCCATTGGAGTCATCTTCTTCGTCTTAGTCGTTGTTATTGTTGCTCTTAAGCAGTCATTCCCACATAGTTTGGTGCCGTTTTTATCGCTCAGCCTCGGGCCTTAAATGCATGAAGCATGACTTTTGCTTAAAAACTGTTCAAATGTCACTGCACTAAACGAGATAATGCCACAGCAGAACGCGACAAAGTGTCTAAAGTACACATTGCCATTGCCATCGCAATCGCCAACACCATCCACCATCACAATTTTCATCGCAACTGCCACCGTGGAACAGCTGCACCATAGAACCATATCGTACATAGAAATAAAATTGCTCCAACTAAAGCTTCGGCACTTCGCCACTTTGCCAATATCAACAGCTTAAGCTTGAGACTCCAGCACTAACAATGATGATTCAAAAAAAAAAAAAAAATGACAATGGCAAAAAATTCAACATAATCAAAAAACGTAACATGATTTCTTAAGTATCTTTGATTTGTTAAAATTATCGAAAATCCCATATTCTTTGGATAGAAGAGGAAAGCACAGGCTGCGCGTCACAGGGTTGAGTTCAATCAGAGGCATTATGGATCATTATGGTACCAGGTTTGGAACGCTCTTAACTTTACGTTTTCCGGCAAGGGAAAGCCTACCGACTAGAATCGCTCTTAGGGTCCTTATCACGACATGACGACAATTAAGCAAGAATATTAAATGTATTCAAGGAAATCAGTTGGCTGACATAATTTTTTGAGATAAAAAATTAAATTTTAAACATACAGAAGATATAAAATGTTATCTGTACTCTTCTAGTATATAAAATCAGACCATCACCAATAATCATTGCTATATTTTATTTCGTTCTTGCAATGGCGCATTTATACACAAGTGTTTCTTATTTAAATAGATAACATGATGCACCTATATTATTGTACAATTATATACTTTATGTATAACTCATAAAATCTTAAATAACAATTGAACTTTCTGAACACTTGTGATAATAATATGATCTATCTATCTATACAAGACGTAAAAATGCACATGGTTATTTATCTAAGTATATATGTACATACTACATGTTATTATAATTTTTTTTTATCAACAAGGAAATAAAAAATATTTTAATACCAAATTCAAATCTGGTGATATGCACTATTCGCACAATAACCATAAATACTTCTTCTTGGTTATATCATGTGATCAGAATGAGATTCACATATCGGTAATCTATAATGATAGTAATCTATTGCCAAATATAATGGTGAGACATTGCCCAAAAATTAAATGATTCAAGTCCACACTAGGTTAAGATTAGTTTTGACAAGCAGAACTTAAATATGTCTAAAGGGAATTGCATACATCTAGAGATTTTTAACTTCTCCAGCATGGTCATTTATAAAAATATATGTATATCGAAGGAAAAACCTAGAATCCTTTCGTTATTTATTGAAAAACCAAAGATTTCATTTAATTAATCCATTTTATTTATATAATTTTCGTTCTACCATCATCATATAATATTATTAAAAAAAAAATAAGCCCATTATCCTAACCATCATCATTATCCCCATCATCATTATCCTCATCATCATTATCCTCATCATCATTATCACCATCATCATTATCCCCATCATCATTATCCCCATCATCATCGTCCGAAACATTATCATACGAAATCACACACTTTCGATCAGCTAAGCATTTACGTTCAAGTTCATATTCCAGCTGCTCCGGAAGAAAATTTCCATACAACGCAGATTCTAGTATTGCCGGAAAATTCTTCTAAACAAGAAAAGAACACACTTTGTTTTCTATACATGTTAATCTTTTAAAATATATTACTTAACATCATTACCTTTAAGCGAGCCGAACACGCAACAAAACCCACAGCACACAATAGATTAGCCATTTGTTTACCTTGGGACTTTAAAACAGGATCTATAAAAAATGTAACCTCTTCAACATCATCAGCACTGACAGCATTGTCTTTTTTAGAACGCTCACACTTATTTGCCACAAGCACAATTGGGGCCTTGCATCGATTAACTTCTGGTAACCACTGAATTGATCCAAAATAAAATCCATAATAATTGAGATCTTAAAAAAAAAACTCACTTAAATCATCTCTCACCTTGGTAGCAATATTGGAGAATGATTGCTTATCGGTTACAGAATAAACCATGACTATTATATCGGCTATCCTGAGAGAAAGGCGACGCATTTTTTCATTGGCTGGATCCCCAGATGTATCAATCAAAGTGACACTCATACGATGTCCATTGTAATCACAAAAAGCTTTATTCACCTTTTCGACTGTTGGAACATACTCATCAACAAACTTGTTTGTCAAATAGCTTTGAATCAAGCAGCTTTTTCCGACTTTGCAGTCACCAATAAATACACATGTAACCATGATTGTAGTTTAAGTCAAACTAATTCATTTGGAGCTCTTTAGTGACAACTATACATGGCAATAGACTCAAAATCCACTTACAATCTGAGCTATTTTGATAACTAGTGAGTAAAACGCATATCAAGTGGAAACAAATGTTTGGTTTCTCCATTCTGAATACCCTACATTCACATGCACAGTAAATGTTGTCTGTTATAAAATATTTTCTATATCTAATACATTGTCAAAACCATCATTTACCATATTGACAATAAACCTAAATCAAAGCTTATCTGAAGGAAATCATTGATACTCCGTGGTTCATCCATTTATTGGTATCTTCAGATTGCCTTGACAACTTCACATTAGATCTTGCCATAGGGCATACTAAATTCTAGTGGATACACCCGCTGACTCAAAAGGTTTCCTTAGTAGGAGAAAGCATAATGTTTACTACCTTCTGAACTGCTGCTAAAAAACCATACATTCCAAAATAGAAAGATCTATAGTATGGTATATTATCTAAATTTAAATAGACCTAAGAGCATATATGTATTGTACATATATTAGTATATTTCTATAATTTCTTTCCGCTTGTCTATAGAGCATTTGCTTGTCTATATAACCGATAGTGCAATAGTTAGTTTTATATTCTATTCAATAGAGAAAAAATCTGGCTTAAACTCCATGAAAATAATACCAACTACGCATGTCCAAGCATCACCGAAACGCTCTTAATTTCAAAGTCTCTCAATTTTTGATATGCAATAGTTGTTGTTTCGATCAAAATATGACTTAAATATGGTCTTTCTTTATATTATATTGTATCAAAAATGAAAATGTGTAGAGTATAAAGAAAAGTGTACTGCATTTCAAGGAAATAATTTCATATTTTTAATATTAAATACATTAAAATATTAAATAAAAACAAATTAATATAATTTTATGCTGGCAATGATGGCATTCTATTATTTTAACTCACAATTATCTAAATATTACTCTCATTCAATTCAATTTTACTCTCATTTCATAAGCCATTACCATATTAGGAATTCAATAAGGATTTATGGTTTTTCATTTTTACAAGAAAGAGAAAAAGAGAGAATTTGAGTGTTATTTTGATCGAGCATCCAACCAATGTCCACAAGCAAACAAAAAGTTGAGAGACTTTGAAATTAAGAGCATTTCAATCATGCTTGGGCATGCGTAGTTGGTATTATTTTCATGGAGTTTAAGCCAGATTTTTTCTCTTATGGGTTTTTATCAATGAAAATTATAATGATAATTATAAAAAATTTATAAAATGCAATCTCCTGGACAAACAATTCAACTCATCACATCTATACTGTTTTGTGATCATACAAAGAATGGATAGACTGAACAGTTCCCTGAAAAAATTTTATTCGCTCTCAAACGACAATAATCTCAAGGATCCACTCAAACTCTCAATACTTTCAGATATACATGTAGTAAAAATTTGTCTTCTCAAAAAAAAAAAATTTTTTTATAGTTTTCTTTATTTCTTAGAAACCATGTTATTTTTTATATAATTATGTTGACATTAATCTTATCGCTATCGTCATCGTTACCATCATTATTGTTCTAATCATATTCGTTCTCATTATATTGTTTGCAATTGCCATTATTCCCATCATCTTCATTCTAGTCAACATTATCCTTATAATTATCATTTCAATTTCCATAGTCATCATCATCGTCAATTTCATGATCATCTTAACTAATGACGCAGTTTCGACGAAATCGACGATTACGCCGATGTGGTAGTGAAAGTTGACGCTTAAGAAAATATCCATACAATGCAGACTCCATAATTTCCGGGAAATTCTTCTAAACAAGAAAGAAAGCATTTTGTTCAGTTTTCTATACATACGAAATACACTTAGAATCATCACCTGTAATCGAGCCGAAGATGGAACGAAGCCCACTGCACTCAGCTTTTTAGCCATTGTCAAACCCTCATCCTTTAAAATGGGATCGATATAGAAAACAGACTTCTCTTCAGCACCTTTACCAGAGAGCCTGTCACACTTATTTGCCACAAGTACAATTGGGGCCTTGCTATTTGCCTTTTTCACTTCTGGGTACCACTAAATATGAGACAAAACAAAAACCATGACATTTGAGATCAAACGTATAAACAGATTTCACTTCTCTCACCCTCTCACTAATATTGAGAAAGGAACAAGAATCGGTTACAGAGTAAACCATAACAATAACATCGCACCGTTCGAAAATAACACGGCGTATTCGTGGAGAACGTTCAATCCCAGATATGTCAATTATATTTACGTCCATTCTTTTGGTATTGTAATCACAAGAAGTACGGTACACCGTGTATTCAGATTGAATATAACTCTCGCAGAAAGACTTCTCCAAGTAACCTCGAATC
>JBANCV010000265.1:28252-52981 GCA_037040105.1 Amiota albilabris
GGACATTTCTTGTTACCCACTAGTTAAAAATTTTAAATTTCTTAGTTCCCGTAGCAAGTTAACATACTATTTTTAAAAGTTTTCATTCTTCTATTTTTTTTTTGGAACTGCTTATAAATAAAACACAAATTTCAGAAAAAGGAAGGGTCTATAGTATTGTAAGTCTATAACCAGAATATTAATTGTCCTATAAAACTAATAGATACAATATATTTGTATGACTTTTTCAGCTTGTCCATAGAGCATTTGCTTGTCTATATAACCGATAGTGCAAAAATTAGTTTTATATTCTATTCAATAGAGAAAAAAATCTGGCTTAAACTCCATGAAAATAATACCAACTACGCATGTCCAAGCAGCACCGAAACGCTCTTAATTTCGAAGAGTCTCAATTTTTGATAAGCAATAGTTGTTGGTTCGATCAAAAATATGACTCAAATTATTGTTGTTCGGTAGCTGCTGGAAAATTCATGCGTAGACTAAGCAATTCTCTCATTAAAATTCTAATATTTCAAATATCATAATTTTCCAATTATTACTCTTATTAAAATAGATTTAATTTTACTTTTATTTACATAAACAGTCACCAAAATTAAGAATTCACTAGGAATTTATTGTTTCTTATATTAACAAGAAAGAAAGAAAGAAAAAGAGAATTTGAGTGATATTTTGATCGAACATGCAACCACAGCTCAAACAACCAAACATTGAGAGACTTTAATTTTGGTCGAGCTATTTTTCCAGTCTCTCTATATGCAAAATCTGTGGTTAGGCCCAAAGGAAGAATTTCTCTTAAGAGTTTCTTTAAATGAAAATTATGAAATACTTGAAGAATTCATAAAATTCTATCTCCTGAACAGACGGATTGATTCATCTCCTTACATTTATCAAGAAAACATATATTTTGCGGGTACCTTCCTGTGTCTCATACAGTTTCTTTACCATTTTATACTCATATATGTATATATATGCAAAGAAAAACTAAAGCAAAAGCGTCACATTACTGCCACAATAATTTCAGATATACATATGTATGCATAAGTAGTATAAACAAGTCTGCTTTAAATTATGTACATAGTACAGACATATACTATACTATATATAAGACTGCTTATGTGTGCGTAAATGAAAAACAGCAGGCAAATGTTTATCTCAGATACACGCACAGTAGATTGTTGTTTTTAATTCGAGTATAGCTTTTCAAATGTAAACGCAAATGGTAAATAACATTCTCAGCTTTACTTTTGTACTCACCATATAACTTAACTTATGTGGTTTACATACATGTAATGCATGTAAATTGTAGGAAAATAGATAGAACACCAAATTCGGTCAACCAAAACTGGCATATTTCTTACGCTCCTTCTGTTAAATTTGCCAATACATAAAGTATAATTATTTGGCTAAGTTACATGGCAGCTCTATTAATTAATAATCCAATTCAGTTTTACACTATTATACTAAGTATGACTAAAAGGCAAACAATTTCTAAGAACTAACAATAAATACATCTATCGATTCTCCTCATCCCCCTGATAATTTCCATATACTGATATATGTACATTATGAAGTCGCTGATAACCGATTGTTACTAGAAATAATGTTGGTCTAATCAAAATTTGACATATGTTTCAAAGGTAGAGGACCCCAGAGTTAAGTTCCCAAAAGAATGGCAGTTCTTAGACCACAGAGTCTAAAAAGAAAAGTTCCAATTCTAAAAAAATACAAGCATGCACAACATTTTATATGAACATTTTATTAACTTATTTGTATATTGTATGTCAATACATGACTGACTTTAGGGTCGCCGATTGAGCCATTGAGTTTCTTGTTAATATATGCATAATAGAAGTCACAAAATTGGTTAATAAAAAAGAAGTTAAATCTAATTGTAAATAACATTATTATCCATAGTGCTATGATTATACTATTTATATTGAATGGAACTCAAAGGCTTTGTTCTTTTGATTTATAGCGAAGTACAGTAATAATATATAAAACAATCCTTTCAAGTAAGTGCATAAGTTCATTCGCATTCGAAAAAGAATTCATTATAATATCATAGGTGAGCACAATTTAGAGTGCATTCTTCCTTTAGAACCTCTGAACAACCTGAACAGCAAAAAAAAAAATAAAAAAAAAAACCAAAAACAAATGACAAAACTGTGAGGTAGAAGTTGAGAAAAAGTGGTGAAAAAATGTGGTAGAGAGAACAACGCAAACGACAAGTGACCAAAATGAAAACAAAACGATGCATTCATATACAGATATATGTGCATACATACAACAGTACATACATACATGCATATACATATATACAATACAAGTAGAGCACACGTTTATATGAAGCTAGAAGTACGTATACGTACTTTTATACATAGGTAGTAGGTAGACAGATTGAATAGAGTTACCCGAAGCGACATGCAAACAAAAACAGAAACAGAAAACTGATTTCGCAGCTTTTGAAAATTTAATGTTTGGCTTTTCAGCAAACCTCCGGTTAAATGCGTTCGTTTCCACTATTTCCGGCTATCGTTACGTTAACCATCACATCCGGTTTTCGATAAAGTTTTTTTTTATGTTTTTCATTTAAATCTTATATGATCCAATTTCTCTCGCATTTTTAATCTGCCTTTTGTAAAGCATGAAACCAAAGTTGTAACTGTGACAACGTTTTATAGTAGATTGCCATAAGAGGGAATGACATAGACGTCTAGGCGCTAATGGATTTGAATGCCCAGGCAAGTGGCATTGTTCTACCTAATCCTAATCCTAAAAGCAAACAATGTCCAAGTAAATTATCTCAAATACCATTTTTATTATGACACATAGATCAATCTCACAAAGTTCCGGAAGAACCATGATTATAAGGTTTCTTAGTTCTCATGTGTATTTACAATAGATAAAACTTTAATTCAATCAAATCGTACCCAAATAAGGGGCATCATAAAAAATATTAATGCAATCAAAACCTTTAAATTACAAAGATTGATTATCACATAGAAGAACATTTGATACCGGGAAAAAGTTGCACTAACAAAAAACAGAGAAATGAAGGTAAATCAAATTACAGCCAAATAAGGGGTGTCATCAAAATTATTTAAAAGAAAATAATAATAATAATAATAATAAAATATTCTTTCAAATTGACAAAAGATTAGAAATGAAATGAAAAATAATTCAATACAACAAATCTAATGATGCTGATGCATTTCCTTTGCATACAAAAATAATATGTAAAAAACTTGTGGTAAACTCAAAAAAGATTTCCTTTGCATATGAAATCATTATTGTATCTAAATCAGAATTTTATTATTTAAAAAACAAAAAAAAAAAACCACAAAATATTCTTTTAAATTGACAAAAAAATTAGAAATAAAATTAAAATTATTTTATTGCGACGAATCTGCTGACTCGGATGCATTTCCTTTGCATATAAAAAAACTTAAAGAAGATTTCCTTTGCCTATGAAATCATTATTGTATCTAAATCAGAATTTTATTATTTAAAAAACAAAAAAAAAACCACAAAATATTCTTTCAAATTGACAAAAAGATTAGAAATAAAATTAAAATTAGTTTATTGCAACAAATCTAATGATGCAGATGCATTTCCTTTGCATATAAAAATATCAACTTTTGTAAAACTTAAAGAAGATTTCCTTTGCATATGAATTCACTATTGTATATTAAATCAGTTATATTATTTAAAAAAAAAAAAACACACACAAAAAAACACAAAATATTCTTCCAATAAATAGCAAAAGATAAAATTTACTAAATAAAATCAGAACTTGGGGGCTTTCAGAAGGAAATATATTAAATATCTGGAACTTCCTAAATCCTGTTACAATTTCTATTATGAAACATAAGAATTCTATTTGAAACAGAATTTTAAATTATTTTTTTTTTTTTTTTTTTTAATAAAAATAAAATAAAATAATAAAATATGATAAAACATCAGATCAGATATGATCAGATATGTTGCCAGTATTTCTGTAGAAAGTTCCTTGTGAAACAGTGAAATATGAAAACAGAATAAAATCACATCCATGAGTAACTTGCTACATTCATGCAAACAATACAAGAAAACTAAAAGAGAATAGACCGTTTAATTGTAAGGAAATTTAAAGATTATCAGTTAAAAACCCCATAATACACAAATAACATATGGAAATTTTTGAAAGAACTGTAAGCAATCGTTGAAAAGTAGCAGATGCCTAAGATGATTCTGTGATGGAAGTGTAAAGTGTTTTGAATATCATCAAAGATTTTCTACCAATCGATGGGGCAATGAATCAAGATCAATATTTACAAATTTTAAATTATCACGCTTTTTATTTTAGGAACCAAATTGCTTGGCCAGTCATTTATTTTGCTGCAAGACAATTTTGCATTTTATAAAACCAAAATGATTACCAAGTTTCTAATAGTTTTGGAAGTAAATACAAAGACTGCATATATTGAGAATGTTTGGGATTGTACACAAATAAAAACAAATAGATATCCATGTTTGATAAAAACGATCGAGGAAACAATCGCTAAAATTGCAAGCCATGGGAAGGAAATTAATACCAAGTCGTTTGCAGAAAATTATCATTGCCAAGGGAGAGTAAATTTTCTATCAAATTATGCGACATTTCTTTAAAATATAATGGATTGTACTAAAACAATGAAGCAATCAAATAGATCTTTTCATATCTTAATGGCATTGAGTTAATCTGGTTAGAGAACGAGGAAGCATAAATATATTTACAAGAACATACAACTCATGCAACTGGATATCAAATGCATTGAACATGAATACGAGTATTATTAATATATATATTATCATATTTTATGAAATTTTCGATATCTATCTCAATGCACACTTTGTTTAAAGTGTAGACTAACGAATAGGTATTATTGTGAAGTGTACTTAGTTGCCCACTAAACATTTGTATTGTTACATTCAAAACGACTTTTGATTGCCTCTTAGCAAAACGGAATGAGAGAGTTTAAGGGACACATTGAAATGTAACGATTGGACATGATGTTGTTTGAGTTAAGTATTCATTCAACCAAATCAAAGCGGAATGGATGAATATATAATGATACATAAATTTTGAATGCTTTAAATGTATTCTTTTGCTTTTTCCATTCAAATTTTTGATTGACCACAATTCTACCATTCTGAGTAACGACTAATTTAAGTGGAGCAATGCAGCTCTCTAGTTCCCTCACCAGTGCGAACAGAAATTATTAAGTATTGCACATGGAACAAACTGTGGGTCGGAGATTCTATTTAATGATAGCCAACAGTCTATCAATACATGCGTATCTATAAGGGATGCCAATTTTCGGAGATCTTGTCATTCCAGCGATTTCGAGATTTTAAAATGGCAATCCCGAGATTAGTCCCGGCATGTAAAGATATCAATCTGAATAAATATTTAAGCGAATTGTGTTTACGCATTACAAATATTATTAAAATATGATCTTAAAGAGATTCAAATTTATTGGCAATATAGACTGCCAACGAGAAACACCTTTCCGCATGAACTCTTGTTGATCGAAAGTAGTCCTTGTCTCCACCAGAACAAAATATATCCATTTCTGAGGATTGATAAATATGTTAGGAATTGGGTTTATTAAGAAGAAAAAATGTCTGATAAAATGTTTCGGCGTTGCTTTATGCTTTGTACAATTTTAGCAAATAATTTATTGCTTAAAGCAGATTTATTCTTTTTAATTTCCACAAGCATAAAATGATGATGGTGATGGAATTGGAAATTTTAGATTTACACAAAAAGGTACGGGATACCTATTATGTATGTAATGCTCTCAGCTATTGAGCTATCAAGCTGAAATTTGATACAAACGAATCGGAACACTGGGAGGGCTACCCCTCATACAAACTCTAAGGTCAAATTAATGTCCTTATTAGAAAAATTTTTTTATTTATGGTTTGATCGAACTGAAATTTATAAATTATGAATTTGTGGTCCATGTCCATGTCCACCAACTATGTAATTTTCATGATCCTAGGGCTACCAGGAGGGGAACCTCCCATACAAGCCTCCTCCCTACTCAAATTCATGTTCTTATGAGAAAAACTTTTTGGTTTTTTATGCTATCATTTGGACACAATAAGTTTCTGATTCATATTCATTAACCATGTAAATTTCAAGATCCTAGGATTACTGGATCGTATAGCTCCCATACAAAAAACGTTTTCTAGGGAATGCGTCAAGGGTATTACATCTTCGGCATAGTCGAAAATACCCATCTTTCTGGTTTCTTGTTGTTGTGTTTTGTTTTTTTTTGCTATGCAAATAGTTTAGAATGGGTTTTCATCAAATTATGTTGTCCAATGTCCATGGCTTTAGAATACTAAGTGCCTTTTTAATGACCAAAAAAATATATTTACATAAAGAAAGTAAATGTGTATTAAATCTTTGACAAGAACTTTTATTACTCGCACACTTGCTTGCTAATAACTACTACTACTTCTACTACTACTACTACTACGACTGTTGCTTCGGCTATGTAATAAACTAATTATGCCATATAAAACCAAAATAAACTTGCTAACTTTCTTTACCTCACCAGCTTAGTTTGGATTTCATGTCAGGCCATCAGGCGATTCATTTCGTCAAATGCTGTATTTTTTTACTCAAAAAATAAAAGACCGAAGGATGATATACTTACAAGAAGAAAAATTATACAAGAATCCAAATAATCCTATAAAAACAAAACACACAAAAAGAAAGAAAATGAAATGAAATGAAAACACAATAAACGAAATTAACCTTCAAGTTCAATGTCGGAATTTTAGTGCCACTCAGAAGTCAGTTGAAATACCACAAAGTCCATAAACTACGAGTAAGAAAAATACTTATAAGAACGTGAATAAAAGAAGAAAAAAAGAGAAGTCGAGTTGAAGGAGAAGGAAACAAAACTGCCCCCAATGATGGGTTACCACTTTCTAGAGGTCGGTCATAAGGCAAAAGGGGAAATTCAAAGACAAATACAAGGAACAGGGTTAAATGCGGTATCCCACCATATTTTATATACCTTTATACATATATATATATAAGTAAGTATGTCTGTATGTATTGTATATATGTATGTAAATTTGCGTACATATTTTCAAATGAATGCAAACAACGACCAAGAGTTGACAGGTGGCGAAAAAAAAATGTAACTTCAAGTTTATAGTACAACCTAACGAACTCAACCTAAGTCAACTTAAGCGAATGTTGAACAATAAACATTTTGTTTGTCTGGTTTTGCCATTAACTTTTGCCTTACAGTCAGGGATTTGTGTCTGAATTGTTTTTGTATTGTATTGTATTTTGTTTTTATTTTTAAAAAAGACCTAGATTTTCTCTTCCCAAAAAACAACCACAACCTTCTATTTCAATAGAACTATGGTAGCTAACGAAGTTCTCCAAGCACAGGGAAATAATGGAAATGCCATAAATTCTCTTTTATTTTTTTACATCAAATTAAGAATTTTACATCTTATTTAAGTCCAATATATTTTAAAAACTATAGAATATTTTTAGGCTTTGAAATTAAAGACATAAATTATTTAAGCATTTTTCTTCATAATTTTTTGATGTAATCTTCTTTTAGGCTTACACAAAAATAACATATTATTTAGAAACACTTTTTATTTAGTTCTTAGTAAATAGTAATAAAAGGCAAGGTCCTCCAAATTAACTTGTTGTTTCATGAAAACTTTTTTGCCTCCATAATTATCATCATATGAGATTACATGTATAATGTGTCCCGGCATAGAAACAAATGCAGACGAAAGTTAAGAAAATTTCAATAGAATATCTATCAAAACCAGAAAGAAGGGTATTTTCGACTATGCCGAAGATGTAATACTCTTCACTCAGCCCCTAGAAAACAGTTTTTTGTCTTATTACGATCCAGTCATCCTAGGATCTAGGAAATTAACATGGTTGATTGCTATGAATCAGAAACTTATTGTGTCCAAATTTCAAGATGATAGCATAAAAAACAAAAAAAGGGGTTTTCTTATATAATAACATGAATTTATGTAAGGACTTGTATGGGAGGTACCTCCCCTGATAGTCTGAGGGTCTTGAAATTTTAGTTTATGGGTCAAACACATTCAGTGTTCAAATTTCAATTTTCAGCATAAGAAACAAAAAAGCTTTTCTAATAAGAACATTAATTTGAGTAGGGGTTTTTGTATGGGGGGTAACCCTCTATGTAATCCGATTCGTCTCGATTCGAAAAATGTACTGCGTATGGTAAAAAGAAACCTATGTACCTATGTATGTCAACTCTCTAGCTCAAAAACTAAGGGACTAGTTCGCGTACAGGTGGACAAACAGACAGACCGATGGACAGGCGGACATGGCTACATCACAAATATACATATATACTTTATGTGGTCTGCGTTGTCGCCTTCTGTGTTTTACAAACTTCATGACAAACTTATAATACTATTCACTCCCGCGAAGACTATAAAAAGTCAAGAGTGAGCATGATGAATAATAACCGCTGGTGCCAATATATTAGTCATGTTTACTTGCTCGTTCAAATAACTCCTTGGTCTAGAGTTGAAACTTATCCAAAATATTTGCAGTATGCGGATATCAGAACCCAGATTTACAATGGTATAATGCAACTTCTGAACGAATGAAAATTCTATCTACAACTGCCACTTATATCCTTTTCACAGTCATTAAAATATTGTGAGTTCTTATTTGGCATCCATAGTGGCATTCTTGAATTCTGAATAGATGGTTTTTATTTTGGTTATACACACGCATGAAACGTTTTGGCTTATTGAGCGGTTTTGTAAAATGAAAATTTTGTGGAAAATATCATAAATCATTTAAAAACAATTGCAGTATATGCACATAATTCTCTCAGCTCCCCTTTTTCTTTCCTGCTATATGTTTTATTAAAATTTTAACCAAAATTTTACAATTTCTCAGAGTTCAGCTCACTTTGGCAACATTATACAATAACAAAACGAAATAAGGGCTCCTATAGACTTCTTATTCTGATTGAGAACGGTTTTATGCTTCTGCTGCTCCCATATACTCAGACCCAAAACTAGATATAAATTAAATATTTTACCTTTAATGTCAAACAACTGTGCAGTTTTTAAATTTTCAAGCATCTTGCGAGCATAATTTATTAAGCAAAAGGTTCCAACAGAAATAGAGCACTAAGACTGTTTGTCTAGGTTCCTATTTCTCGGAATGTCTAGAGGGTGGATTGTTATTAGGTGTATAGTAATTGAAGCAAAAATCTTTATCTATATGTTTGCAGCTGTGGAGATGAGGTAGAATTAGAAAGCATTAAACACTTCCTATGTGGCTGTCCTGGTCATGTTGAAGCAAGAATCCAACTTCGATGACACTGCGAGATCTGGATTTGTTTATGGCTTAAAACGCTGAAGCCAACTAAGTATACCCTACCATTAAACAACCCCAATCCACTCTCATTTCTTCTCAGAATCTTTTTTTTTTTTTTATGTAGTATAAATAAATGTATAATCAAGCATCACAATGGGCCACAAGGCTTCTGGATGAACTCGCACTCCGTCGCAATCATTCTGCAAATCCTAGGATAAACACATATAATGTATAATGTATATTTTTTTTTAAAATTTTCATGAATTTTAAATCCATTCCATTATCTTCAAAGATACTAAAACATACACAGAAGACACTTATATAAACATAATAAATAAATATTGAGAAAAAGGTGTTAAGTATTTGTTACATTTCTCAAAAGCATTTAATCTTTTCAAGTTCTTTTTTTAATGCCCTTCCTTTTTTTTCTCGGTTTTTTTTTTTGTTTTTTTTTTTGCAAACAATAAAAGTGAAAACCCCATAAACATTTCGTGTATCAAATTATTCAAAATGTCTTGCTACATTTTATTGGTTTATTCATTGACCCATTGATGGCGATTAAACTTAAACAAAAATCGACATTTGCCTCTTAACTGCTTTGAACAACCCTTTTGAGATATATGCATAATGGTTTTCCCATTTCTATACAATTGTCAAAAAAAAAAGGAAGAATGCGTAATGTCTATTGCATTTGATTAGAAATTTGTGACGGAACGAAGAAATTGTCATGAAATTAGATACATTTTTCATTTACTATATTTAATATATATATATATATATATATTTTCTAGTACTAAGTGTACCATACCAGAATTTGTGTCAATATCAATATGGTGATTAAGTATGGATTTAAGGAACGGTGCATCGGATATTCTATATATCATTTCCAGAGTGATTACAGGCATCAGGTTTATGTAAACTAGCCTCAAAGCTTAAAAGCTAATGACATCAGATCAGTTTGAACCAGATATGCCTTTTTATTTACATATATATTTTCACTTGTATATTAAGAAGTAGACTCAATTGCGGTACTTTTATTTGGGCTTTCAGATATGGATTCCATTATGTCCCTCAGATGTTTACACTTAAGAAGAACTTTCACGTAAATCATCAGATGTAGACTATGCTTCATTTGAATCTGACGAATTACTTACTAGAAATTATTAGTATTACTAAGTTCATTAGTTGAGCTTTGAATGGTATATAAGATTCGATGAACCGAAGCGAAGCGTTCTGTTGTTAAACTAAGTCAAACAATGTGTGTATATGACTCCCATATAAACTGATTGTTAAATTATAAGATATTCGTATACTTAGTATATAGAATATTTTGTTTCCTAAAAAAAAAAGGCATGAAATTTTTGTTAAAACCGAAGTTTATTGGTTTTCTAATCTTTTTTCTTATTTTACTTTTTTTCCCTTGTTTTTTTTTTTTTTTTTTTTTTTTTGTATATTTTCGGTTCGGTTTTGTCCTTTCACTGTCCGTCAATCGATCCTTTGTCATCTGCCAATGCCATGCAGCATAAGTAAAAGAGAAAAAACAAAAATCCACAAAATTCCATTTATTAGTGAGTAAACTGCTTTTTTCATATAGTAATAGTAGCAGTAGTAGTATGTCAAGACCCAGACCCAGACCCAGACCTTAACCATTTGGTTGTTTTTTTTTCACCTTTGAACTTTGCTCTGTCAAATTAAATAAAAGGTTAGATGAGGTGGTTTCCATTCTGTGAGAATATGGTAATGACTACAAGGACATTGCCATCAATCGATGCTAACTTATTTGTTTGATTGTTTGTTCGTTTGTTGGTTCGTTTGTTGGTTCGTTTGTTGGTTCAATGGTTAGAAACATGGGCGTACCGAATGGGGCTATAGAAGAAGGCCAATTGTTAGAACCACCTCAAGACACCAAGATGTATTATATGTTAAATGTTAACTGCTGATTTGATACCCCTTTTTCAGGGTACGCCCTTATTAGGTAAGTTAGTTAGATTGTTGTTTAGTTATTCTACTATGGTCTTATTACTTGCTGTTTTCTACATTCCCTGTATGCCAAAATATCTGAATAACGAAAGAACTAAATAAATAAAATGTTTACCTATTTCACTCTATTATTCTTTCTATATATTCAATTTTACTTTCTAATGCTTGGTCTGTCTAAATGTCTGGTTGTCTGGCTGTCTGCCTGTCTGTCTGTCTGTCTGTCTGTCTGTCTGTCTGTCTGTCTGTCTGTCTGTTTGTCTTGTTGTGTCTGTCCGCATGAATTGTCCATCAAGTTGAAAAGGGTATGAACATATGTACATATTTTGTAATACTTTTTCCACATTTTATTTGTGGGTGTGTATTATAATTATATTGACTCTGTAAATGATCCATTCATAATAGTAATAAAGTCCGAGTCCATTGGCTCTCCACATTCCACTCTACTCCCTACTAGAACGCTGTCATTTCGCATTTTTTTTTTCTTTCTTTTTTTTTTTTTTCTCTTAAACGCAATGCTATTGATACTATTAGATATAATAGTACAAGTAGTAGAAGCAGAAAATGAAATAATCAATAATAATGAATTAATTTAGTTTGTGATTTATTCATTTTATGACTTTTTTTGCAACTTAAAATCTCTAAAGATACTTATTACTTAAAAGATTTATTCAATAGTTTTTCTTACTTAACAAAATCCTTAGTTTGATATCAGTTTGTCAGTCAATGAGTCAATCAATAAATCAGACAGTTTGACTTGTGGTTACTTAATCAGATTAAACTTTTCAGAAAACTTTTAACCAAACTTTACAGCAATTCGCATCACGGTCGAGAAAGTCACCTGTTGTTGTAACAACTGCAGCTGTGGAAGTAGTCTGATAACTTATAGAACTTTACACAAAACTTATGCATTTATCATCATCATCATCATCATCATCATCATCATCATCATCATCATCATCATTCAGTCATCATCAGAATTATGGTTACATCATTATTGTTGCAAATATCAACTAACATCAACATCATCAATTCAATACTCATTGACTATATTTTGAGTTGAGTTTGAGGCATTTCGATTTCAAAGTAAAGCAGTAATGAATGCAATTTATGTATCTATGCAAAATACCTAAAGCTCTTTTTCCCTAAATAAATCACACAAACATACATGAGATTGTACGTATATACAATGCATATATAGCGTGATGAAAAAACTTCAGCATTTTGGTCGGTCGATTGTTGTACCCATAGAAATATCAGTTTGTAATGGAAAAACAAAAGAAAAAAAAAAACATTGTGTTTGGTTTGAAGGAAATATTCCCTCTCAGTCCATTCCGCATCATTGAATAAAACAAACTAATTGTGTATGAATATTTCGTAGGCCCACGTAAGCATGTGCGATATCTGCTATGATTCAGAGTTATTGCAACTGTTGCTAAAAATTTCTGCTAACCATATTCCATTTAACAATTTGCTGTTGTCCATGCCTATATATCGGCTTATCTGTTTGTCTATCCATCTCTCTATCCATCTGTGTGTCTGTCTGTTGGACTACTCATCGAGTCTCATTTTACAAGAATTTTGAATATTGCTAACAATATGCTTACATTGCATTTTAATCTTGAATAACAACAAACATTTCACCAAAGAGATTTTTTTTTTTTTTTTCTGGAAAATTATTGAGTACCAGGCACTATTGCTATTGTACTACGTATGTATGTATAAATGTCATGAAAGACCCTACCAACACCCTAGACTATCATTGATAACACTTACAGAGACAGAGGCAGACACTAAGCAATTGTTATTCTATTTGTTAAGTAAGTTTATCAAGATATGTAAGTACTAGGGATGGCAATTTTCGGGGATCTTGTCAATCCTGGGATTTCAATTATTCTATTTTTCTCACACAAAATATTTTCAAAAACATATTTTTTATTTCTTTTCAAAATTACCAAATGGAATTGGAAATATTTTGAGTGGAAAAATGTTCTAAAATATATCTCGGGATTCACATCAACTAATCCCGGGATTTTTTGGACTTAAAAAGAGACGGGATCCCGGGATTGGCATTTCTATTAAGTACATATGTTATATCCCAAACATGAAACAATTATACTCATATCAATGTGTCATAGGAGCTGAACTACTTTAAATACTAAGTAAAATAGTTTCTATTCAAATAACTTCTAACTTCTTTAGCCAAGCATAGAAAGCTTGGATCATCTTACAAATATCCATAGGAAAAGATAAATTTGATTTGAAAAAGATTTTATTTTGTAATCATAATTTTTTTTTTAAACAGGCAAAAATTAAAGGAAGGAAGACTTACAGACTTAAAAACCTATTCATACCTCCTAGCCAGCCTGACTCTTCCCATTCTGCGTCACTATGACTAATTTATTTGCATGATTTCTCAACCGATCTTACCAAACGCCAATTTTCGGAACTTATAAATCGGTTTCAAGATCCGCCTTTCACTTGAACCACAGAGCACCAGAAATCATTCGCAGTGCCTTGGCCTGACCTCAGAGATATTCGATTTCGTTGCTATGCCATAAACATGTAAGGCGTATTGCCAAGTAGGAGCAATTATTGCTTTGCAGATGTGCACTTTATTTTTCAAGGATAATTTATTCCTACTGTTTAAGGGGCAACGCAATTTCCAATTCTATGGCCAAGAGAGAGATGAGAGAATGAGATTTGAAGATTAACTGCCTCTCCAAATACACACCTAAGTATTTGTATCCCGTATGGTGTTCCAACAGCTGATTGCCGATAAAAACTCTCGGGTAAACATCCAACCATAAGGCATATGTCAGATTGGCATGCTTCTTTTTGTTAATGCCAATGTTCCATAGTCTTGTCAAGAATTAAAAATTATGCAGGTGTTGTTGCAGGGTATCCGTGCTGATTCCTGCATCGTTTGCAAATGTGGCAATAATAATAAAATCCTGAGGATCTTCTAGTCTTGCATCAATAGATTATATCCTTATAAACAACTTGTACTACTCGTATTACCATGATATAGAGACACCTATTAACTGCTTCCACTTTCGATCACTTTGCCAAACTCTGATAAACAATTTAAAGAACGTTGCTTATGGATTTCTTTATATGCTAAGTACATACTATATAATTTATTTACTATGTGAAAGGTATTTAATATTCGTTGCAACTTGATACTTTTTGTGCTCCATATATGGTATAATACATATTTTTATATTGACTCATAGGCATGGAAAACTGTTTAATACTAAATTAGAACACGAAAAGAAACAAAAAAATTCTTATGTTTTTTCTTTAATTTTCTATATTTTCTAAATTTTTTTTTTTTTTTTTTCTTTCTGTTTGACTAGAAATTCCTTTAAGATTTCAGCATTTTGAAACTTGGCATACATTTTTTGTTTACTTTTTGTTAGTTTTTTAATTTAGGTCTTCAACACTTTTATGTATCATCAACACGATGGTATATTATTATAACTACTAAAAAGAAAAATGGATAGAATACGAGTATACTGAATGTACGATAGCATACGTATGTACATATATGATTTGATATGATGTGTTGTGCTATGATGTAATGTTGATGGTGTTAATGTTGGTCGGTTGCTTAAAGATGGAGAAGTTGGAGGACATGGCAGGAGTAGATGGATGGATAGCGTTTAGACGTGTACTTGCATGCATGCATATATAATTATGCGCACGGCTGACACACATTTACATTTACACACCCAAACACATACTTCCAGGCCTACTCACATCACCACTTAGGCATGTCCGCTCACACACAAACATACACAACCAATACATACATGCAATCCAAAAGTATATTGTAATAGAGGTGAATGCTTGCATACTTTTGTTTGCATGCATGATTGTGCGAGAATATACAAAATTTATAGCCTACTTTTCGACATAAAAATTATATGGTACAGAAAATGATATGCTTGCATAATATTCTATTCGCATTATTGTTGTTGTTGTTGTTGTTGTTGTTGTTCTTACTTAGCAAAAGAAATTGTTGTTGTAGTCTTTTGTTGCAAAAATTGTATTAAAATTCATTCATTGTAAGCATACAGAAAACAAAACATGTCTGTATGTGTAATACAATACATACTTACACATGGTATAAAGATACATTGACTACAAGTTTGCTAGGCAAAAGACTAATACTCTATAATTTTAGCGCAATAGAAGTGCAACAACAATAATAACAACAACAGTGTGAAATGTTTCCTAAAAATAAATAGTAGCAACATGAAACGAAAGATATGCACACAACTATGTAATACAATAACCATAGAGTCCATAGAGTGTGATAAAATACAAGGTGCATGATGATACAATAGTAATCAATACTGCTAAATGAATCCACAAAAACCTAACGTACTACATATTCTGATTGTTAAATATTTTCCTTTTTTTTTTTCAACATTACGTATACGTATACAATTTACACATAATATTTGTCAAGTATCCCCTATAAGAGCCAACACCGACAAATGACTCATCTGCTCAATTATACTTTTTTCAACATGGGAACAATTTTCATAATATCATGTCTGATATGTTTGCGATGTTTCAAAAAGTTTAGTTCACTAATATAATCATTGTAGCATTACAAAATGGATTCAGGGGCTGATCTTGTTGATTACTTGAAATCCCCATCTTTCGATATAGCTTACCAGCTAAACAGAATCATATTATTGTTTAGTTTTGTATTTCGTTACTCATGAATAATTTGCTCCAGACATAATTGGCATACAATGAGTTGTGTAGACATTGCAGTATGTTTCAATGACCAGTCTTGACCCCATTGAAATATGAAAGAGATGACCGAAAGTTTATTAAAAAATTCAATTCATTTTTCTATATTGAATCAAGTGTGGTTTCAAAATAATAAAGTACGAGTGTTGCATACTTCTTGGGAAATCATAAAAAACAACATTGCTTATATGGCGACATATAAAAGAAGTATTGCATATTTTTTTGAAGATCATATTAAACATACATATCTCGCTTATATGGAGACATCGATTAATTTTTAACTTTATTTTATTTTTATTATATATTCTTATAATGGCAATAGAAACACAAACTCTGTGAAAATGTCAAACTATTACGGTTCTTGAGATACAGTCCTTGAACAGATAGACTGAAGGACGGATACTGTTGGCACCTCTTTGATACGAAATCATAAAAACTCCATTAACATTTTTCACATACATATACTCGTATTAGTCTGAAGATCTTTAGCTTTAAAAGTGTAGATGGAAAACCCAGTATTTTTACTCATAATCTGTATATGTACCCTTTCACGTTCGTTTATTACTGATATCTTTGATAAGGTAGCAATGTTTGTAACACTTACGTAAATAATAAATTATCTCTACCTCTATACCTAAATATCCTATAATTTCTTTGACTGCCACGAGGTTTATAATTCTATGTACGCTCTTCCGATTTTTTAAATCATGAGATGTTTTTCAGGATATACGTATATTGAATTAGAATTCTATACCATGCCCATACAAAAGCAGTGATACATAATTTGACTACTGAAGGTTTTTTCTTGTGATGAATACTAAATATACCATTACATATATATATACAATATATATGTGTGTGCATTAGAAAGAATTATTGGAAGGGTATTATGTCTATATATAAAACTAATGGTTTTCAGTTTTGTATTTTTCATGTATGTGGCCATTCAATGTTCTAAATTTTTGAGGGAAGCAATTTGCTGCATACAAATCGCAGGATCAAAACGATAAAAATACACACACCAAGCAGACAAAAACAATAATCATATAAGTATATGGAAGAGAAGAGTGTTTGGAAGGATGAAAAGTGCTGGCGTGCATTATAGTACTTACAACAGCAACAACAATGGAAATAAGAACAACAAAAATAATAATAACAAAGTCGGGCCCCATTAAGGAAACATTAAGCAACAACACACAATGCATCGCAAGCCTTGTCGAGCTGAGCCGACTTGAGTCTAGTCAAGTTAAGTTCAGTTGGGTACAGTTGGATACATATGAATTGAGTTGCGTTGCATTGCATTGCGTTGGGTTGGGTTGGGTTGGGTTGGGTTGAGTAGAATTGGTTTGGGCTTGGTTAGCCTAGGATGGTCTAGGTTAGTTTGGCTTGGTCTTGGTATTTTGCTAAGTTGAGTTAAGCTGCAACTGTCCCAGACTAAAGTCGAACCGACAACATTCAAAGTCGCTAATAGTGAGTGCTAGGTACCCAGTACCAACAATATCATATCTAAGGAGGGGGCTAGGAAGTAGTAGTTAACAACAGCAACACCATCATCATCATCATCATCATCATCATCATCATCATCAGCAACAGCAGCAGCAGCACGAACATCACAGAACAGCAAAGTAAAGTAAAGTTAAGTAAGTAGGGAGAGTGGAGAAAGGAACTCTAAGTAGGTTACTTAAGGCATACACAAAATTCGCTTTGTGCATACTTAAGATGCAAGCAAAATGCTTACATACAGCGAACTCGAACTCATGAATTTTACGTTGGTTGCATTACATTGCATTGCATGCGTAACGTTGAGTTTCATTTCATTTCATTTCGTTATGTTATGTTACGTTACGTTGAATTGACTGAGACGTGTTAAGAGCGACATAGTAGAAAGAGGTTGAGTTGAGTTCTGACTACTAGAAGAATAAAACTGATGTCGAAGTTTGTTGTTATACTTAGTAGATTTTATGCTAATGACAATAGAAGCAGTAGCAATTTTAAGCCATCCAGCATATTTTATACCATGTGCAGCACAATTTTCTATGTAATAGTAGAAACTTGCCTAATTATATAATATAAATATAGCAAGTTGTATGTAGCAAGTTTCTTAGGCATTCGACTTTGTTGCAGATCATTTACATATCCTTGTAAATAATATATAATATAGAAGAACAGGAAACATTAAATATTATAATCCGATTCAAAAATTGGCAACAAAAGAGAAATTTATAGAAATTTTAATCAACACGAAATCACAATTTGACTATTTCCACATTATTTTACATATTTCAAGTCTATTTTACTGAATATTGAATACAAAATTATATTCATAATAAATACTGAATGAAAGAGATTATCTCTTGAACGTGAGCATAATATTAAGTATACGTGTTAACAAATATGTATGTAATATAGAAATGTATATCAGTTTATCTCAACGATTTCTATAATAAACACAAAAGGAATAAACCAATTGAGAAATGCATGAAAAATTATTAAATAATATATTAACATAAATACGCAATAAAGTATGAAAGTAAATAAGAAGTTACTGATAAAATTATAGATGATTATAAGAATAATAATAATTTGCAGTGACGCATATAGACTTGTATGGACACTGAGCAAAACGAAATTTCGGAGAATCACCGAAACCACTGAAAACTGAACGGATCGTGTAAAAACAAACAATTCAACGGAAACTGGAACAGAGTCTGATGTGACTGTGTAAAATACCATTCAGAAAAGATTTTCCTACTTATTGTAATTAAAAGTAAAACAGAAGTCACTTGAGACTTGAGACTCGAAAATGGGGCGTTTAATCAAGAACTTGAATCCTTAGTTAGTGCTTAACTTATTATACATATATATAGGTACATATGGAAGTAGATCTAAATTTTGAGTCATTGTCATGCTAAATGGAACAATCAATGGAGTGGCATATTGCACGCTGTGTATGAGCATTTCTTTTGACTCTTTTATAGAAATATTTATGGAATATACAGGAAAAATCCGTTGATTTCCTGCTCTGCTCTGTGGCATGTTACTAATAATTCACCAGTTCCTTTTGTCCTTGAGAATTCCTAGTCACCTGGTAAACAGAGGGATTAATATTTTTCGATACAATTGAGTATCCAAACGTTGTTAACCTTTTGTTTTTAATATGAATTGGCGGCACCGAGCAATAACTGACGAAACATGGGAAAATTAAATGGAATGTTATGCAATGGTAATTGTCCTCGTCCAATGATATTGCCATGTGAAATTGAACAGTTTTTATATGTAAAAGGTACAGAAATGGAACTAGTACTGGTGACAAAGGGATTAGTTTTTTGTTCTATATACTGCAGTGTTACTTCTAAAGAAGTTGAAATGACTCTTAAATTGAAATAGAGATGGAACATTGGAAATAAAGCACAAATATTGAAAACATCATGGAACATTTCGTTATGTTTCTTTTGACTTTTATTAAATTCTTAGAGCGAAGCTCTTTGATGGGCATTGCGTCATGAGTGAAATTTCAAAAAATGAGGATTAAAATCGTCAGAATGTTTTCCTTCAAATGCAAAGAACCAGCTTCAATGCTGTACACAGAAAAAGAATGAAGAGAACAAAATCTGAAACACTAAAAGCTGCTTTGTGTTCGCTTTTGTTCTAATTTGTGTGCAGACGGCAAAAGTAAACACATCGTCTTTACTATAAGCATCCGATCACTTCACACATACATGCTTTTCGGTATACACTCATACTGCATCTATAATCCTCTATACAACGTTATTCTATTTGTTTCTGCTATGCTCATCGTTTCATTCTCGACACATTAAATTTCTGTATACATTTATGGTTACATACTGAAGTGAGCAATGTGAATGTACCTTTGCTCATGCCAACCCCCAATTCAAATTCATGTGTAAGCCACTAAAATTTAAAATACCCTCGGACTGTCAGGTGGCCCCGACTCAAATTCATGTTTTATCATGTTTTTGTTTTTTGTGCTATCATCTTGCAATTTATACACTAGAAGTGTTTAACCTACATACATAATTTCAAGATCCTAGGCCTATCAGGTGGGATCAACCTTCTTTCTATTGTAGTTTTAAATTATATTAAAGTGCACGTGTTTATTCAATATAAAGTTTTAATAAAAAGAAATTGAAATAATGATGCTAACTGCTGCTAACTTGATCATATTAGATAAGAAGCAAGTAGAAAGAATAACTTGATGCAACATAATGCTTAAAGGAACCTTCAAAATTATAACAAATTTTTTTTGTGTAAATATAACATAATAGCTTTGCCCAACCTTTCAAACCAATATAAATATAAATAAGTAAAAATGAAATGATTTAGTTTTGCAAACATAATGATCATTATCATGATCAACCAACAACAGGGAAACTCACCTTAAGTTTTGTCTGCTCCCTGCAGTATGTACCACTGATCCAAAATTGGTTCGTCGCTAGTCCCTTTGGAACCAGCACTAGTTGCATTTCTATACCTTTTACATGTATTCTTGAATTTAACATGGCAATGTCATTAGAAGGGATCAATTGCCACCATCAGCAGTAGTGCAGCAGTTTCCATGGCTCGCCTCTGCATTACTTTTCACTAGTGAATTTACTAAACACCAGGTAATAAGAAAAGGAACTAGTCAATTACTATTGGAAACGGTGACTATTGCCACCAAGCATACTAAAGGGCTAGGACTATTTCATTCTTCTCTCATCGAATCGCACCCCTAGGATGGGTACCTCCCGTATCAAACTAAAATTTGGTTACTATTAGTATCTCACCCATATTCACCAACCATAGGAGTGAAAAGACATACGAAACACCCTAAAAAAAGAAACATCATGACGGAGTTTTCATATCAATAATTATACGAGATTTAAAGGAATAGGAATTTATACATAGAAACATTGTTGTGTATATGAACATTCGAATATAAATAAAAATAATATTTAAAAGTTTCGTTCTGAATGAAGCTTCGTTCTACACAGGAGTTAAACGAAGTCTCTTTTTTTTTGTTTTGTTATGGCATTTCTTTTTTTTGTTCTTCTTGAAAATTATTCTTTAATTCAATATTTTATTTTGCTTCTCTTAATGTTTGAAAAACTATTCGAAGGATATGTTTATTTATAATGGTATCAACTAAGTTATTTTTTTGTTATGTAACTTATTGCAATATTAGTGAAATTGGTTTTTTTTTTTTTCTTTTTGTCTCTTCTGGAAGGAGTTTATACCTTGTTTAAGTTTATCCATGACCATTCGAAATAAAACTTTTTGATTCAATTGATGCCTTTGATTAAAGTTAAATTTAGACATTACTTACATTATTGTTTCGTTATACAAATATATACTTTCCCAACGTTTTTTGCCTTTTTTTTTTTTTTAACCACTAAAATGCGCTTCTCTCTTTGCAACGGCTTTTCGTCTTCTGAGTTAAACATTGCTTCTCAAACCATTTCTTCATATTAGGGAACAACGAGTCATGCAGTTTAGCGAAGATAACACCAGATGAATGTGGCGGTGCGTTATCGTGATGAAAGAACACCTTTTTTTCGCCAAATGCGACCGTGTCTCCTTTAATTTTTTGTCGAAGCGGTCCAATAAATCATTTTAGTATTGTCCACTGGGAGAAATTCATTGTTTTGATTGTTGCTTAGTTTCTGGTGTATAATAATGAATCCAGATTTCATCAACTGTGACAAATCAACGCACAAAGTCCTTCGGATCTCGCTTAAATTGCCCCAAACACTGCTTCGAAGTTAACAACCGCATGCGCTTGTTGTCTAGCGTGAGCCCAACGGGTCGATATTTTTTCATCGCCAACTTATCATGTAAAATATTAGTTGCCATTTTCGTTCGTCGATCAGCGAGAATCATGTCGTAGACTTTTTCAATGATTTCCTCGGTAATGATAGTGGCGTGTCCCCATAAACAGCATCTAACTTTGCTTTTATCTCCTCACATTTTCTCCCATCCAAAAACAAAAAGCAAATTACTGAACGATACTGCTCTTTTTCCATCTTAACGAAAATCACGAAACACGTCTGAGGCGGATAACTGCCAAATCGAAACTAACCTATCAATCAGTCTGAAATTTGTATTAGCGTTGTCTGATAGATGGCAACACACGATGATAACACTAACTTCACTCAAGAACGTCCTCTATCTTCAAACACGGGTATGTAATGAACCGCCCTCGTAATAATATAATAATAAAAGTCGAAAAGTTTACATATCCGAACTACATCAAATTGGCTTCAAACAAGAAAAATAAAATATGTATATAAAAAATAGCATAAGAGAAACACAAAGAAAAAGCAGCTTAACTAAAGTGAATGTGCCTATAAAGATTATCTATCTATTTTTTATACATATAAATAAAAATTATAAATGTTAATTTGTTCGTGACCAGTAAACATAAAAAGAACTTTAGAAATTGCTCTGAAATTTTCACCCAATGTTGCATTTGATTATTGTTGTGGTTTAGTATATTAAAATTATTAAGCTTTTATTTATAAATACAAATAATATTGTTGTAGACGCCATGTGTTGTACAAAAAGATCAACACAAGTTATTCTAATAATTTTACATGTGCAGGCGATTGATGACTGTTGTTATCGATGACAAAAATCGAGAGTCTGACAAATAAAGAACACAACACATAACACAACATACAACACAACACAACATACAACACAACACAACATACAACACAACACAACACAACCTACAACACAACACAACATACAACACAACACAACATACAACACAACACAGAACAACACATAATATGTGTTCATCCAGGGCCAAAGCAATGCATTGTGCGGCAATAAAAATAAAAACTTATGCAACTGGCAATTGTAGGTGTTATTAGGTAACATTTTATTCAAAAATTTACAAAGATTTGGTGTATTAAAAAGAATATTCTGATAATCATAAATTTAGAGTGTTCAATTAGTAAATTATTTTCAATTTTTATGGTGACTCGAATCTAATTTAATATTATCCAAATCGTCTGGAAAATCACTGGAATCTTTGCCATAAAGAACTGAACCTGTGTTTGCTTACGAGTTCGACTTCGGTAACATTTAGGACTGATTCATTGTTATGTTGCGCAACTTTTTATATTTCTTCGAAAATGTATCTATCTTTGACAGTATCATTCCCATCGCGATCTGTATTTAAAACTTGAATTTTTTGTTGTTCGGCTGTATTCTTTAAGCTTGCATATGCAAATAAGTATGGCAATATGATAAAATGTTGCCGGCTGAAAGACAAGGAAATCATATGGTATCATTAATTTTTCTTTTATATTCGGGTTCTAGTACCTTTATCCAGTCAACTAATTGTGTAGCTTCAACAACATTAAGTTTCATCAATTTTTTAAGTAGTGTTAAGATGTGCTAATGTGTCATTGGTTTTTAAGTTAATTGAACAAGGCCATGTTACTATATTATTGCAATGGGAATCTTTGATATTGACGATTGGAGATATTATAATTGGCGTTGGAACTGTGTCTAATGATAAGGTTGAATCAACCTGAAATGCTATTTTCATAACTCTAGGTCTCACTGCCGGAGATATCTACTGCCGCCTCGTCTTTATTAAGTTTACCCACCACTTTAGTGATTGGTATTGCATCTTGCTGTTCAGTCGTAATTTTCGATTGATTATTTTTAACCAAATCCATTTTTATTTAATTTTTATAAGCAAGATTTAATTTTGGAAAATATAAAATAAAAAATCACATAAAAGGTATTTTATAGCACCATCAAGTCATATAAGTTATATTTCACAACCCTAACTTAACAACGGAAAGAATTAATACACATATATAATACATACCAATTTTCAAATTTCTATTTCAAATGGCTGCAATAGTGAGCGTGAAATAAAAGTAAGCGTCAAAAATCCTGTTTTTAAACCAAAAAAATTTACTGAAAAATTAATCCTTTACTTTAATTAGACCATTTGTAGACTTCATTTACAGTTTCATAGAAATTCACCGCAAGAATTAAAGAAAAAAAATGGAAAAAAACGTTCCTCTCTAAAATTTTCTTATTGTCGTTAAGTTCTGTTGCCTTCTTAGTTTGGCCTGAAATGAAACCACTAACGCCTTTGGTGTACTTGATTTCTTGCTCGGCATCACTTATCAGTCGAAAGGATGAACAAACTATATTTTTATTTTAGGATAGTATAATAAAAAACCAAAATTGTATGTTAAGTGTGTTGTTTTTTTATTTTTTATTATATTTGTACTCATTTAGGTTAGAGGTTTGTTTGTATTTTTATATACATATACAATATATTCAGAGTAGTGTTAAGTTTATTAATATCAACCGAATTTTGACCTATGCCTCTGCCTCTTTTTTTATTATTATTTCCACGTTATTTGTCTCATTGTCAATACTATCCATTGATACGTTGTTGTTGTTCTTGTTCTTCTTGGTGGTTTCGGGATATATTCACAAGAATAATTTACTGAGGTGTGGACTCTGATGAAATTGGTTCAATTGAGATGTATAAATCATTTGTTTTACGATTACGT
This sequence comes from Amiota albilabris, assembly GCA_037040105.1. NCBI lineage: Eukaryota > Metazoa > Arthropoda > Insecta > Diptera > Drosophilidae > Amiota > Amiota albilabris. The sequence goes on from JBANCV010000265.1 coordinate 52,940, forward strand.
GGAGCAGTTTGGTACTTACCGGTAGTAGTATTAATTTCACGT
>JBANCV010000266.1:0-52913 GCA_037040105.1 Amiota albilabris
TTAATTTATTGTCCATTTTGTTTGTCGAGCTTGGTTATCAGGAGGGTTATTATATTCATCATGTTAGACACCTGTTGAATCAATTGCTTCATCATGGTTTTAAGTTCAGATGTATCGTCATTTGGCATAATGTCATTTTTATTTTGCTGGGAGGAATTACTGTCTAGTGAGTTTAATGAGCAATTTTTTTTCCACCCGCACAACACAATCCAGGAATTTCACTGATGAATTTCATTGCTCTACAATGCGGGCAAACGACTGACATTACCCCAATTCTTACTGATCTGTCCTCACCGTAATCGATTTCCAAATCGTATTAGGATGCCGTGCGTTCCAAATTCATAGGAGCAACACGAATGCGCAATAGATCATGTTCATTTTGTCGTGCTCTCTGCCGCTATGTTTTATATTCACGAACTCACTGCATTCTGTTTCTATCCACTTTTCATAGATTTTCAGTCCCTCTCGAACATAATTCCGCCACGCCAATACGACTATTTATTATTATCTATCTGTCGTTGGCCATCCGTGCATCTTCGATGACATATGTCAAGTCGTCCCCTCCTTAATATTGTAATGACAACTAAAAAAAAACACTTGTATTAAAAAAAAATACTTGTTGGCACAGACACTGAAATCTCAAAATCCAAAACCATTTCATGCGTGTTTTGGCATTAATAAATTCTCAAATATCGTACTTTTAAAAAAAATGAGGGACCGTTGTATTAAAAAAAAAATAATAAAAAAAAAATCAAAATGACTATTATATCTCAAATTGTCGAATTTTCCCGAATCTTTCTTCCAAGGAAGTAGGGCAAATGCACCTGTGTTTTAACTCAATTCGTAAATGATGAAGCTGCTGCAGTTGAATCATAGTCAAACATTTTATCAACACTCGTCTCATTTTGAACTGCACACAGCCCTTCCGATGTCCAAAGGCGAAGCATTTCGACTGTGTATTGCTAGCAATTGCAGTAGTATTTGTCTCTGATTCCATGCCATGCTATTTTGGATTCTGCGGCTCAAATCCATTTCATCACTTCCCGTTTTACAAGGCAACTGCAACTCAAATCTCATCACTCACCTGTTTCGATATCTGGTATGTGTGAATCTTTATTCATTTCTGATCAAGCAGTTGGCATTCATGCACAATCACAGGATTCAAGTTATCAGGCTTTGTTTAGTGCTAAAACAACCAATAGCACAACAGATTATCATCCTAATTTCAACTTTAGTGTAATGGATTGGCAGATGTCAAAAAACATCAAACTACTGATCCATTGTATTTTAAGCCTCAGAGAATAGATTTGCTTATTGGTGCATCTCTGTTTTTCGAGCTTATTTGTGTTGGGCAAATTCGCATTGCACTAAACCTATCTGTTCTCCAGAAAACCAAGCTGGGTTGGGTTGCGTCTGATTGTATATCTTTTGCTACTAAAAAATGGACGACTCTTGGAGTTTTTATTAACGAATGTAATATAGAGGTTGCGATACTTTCAATGAAGATTTTGGGAAATTGAGAGCGATTTTCGTTCAACTTCTTCTGCATCTCTTGGCGATGTTAGCAGTTGTTTCAAGAAATCTATATGCGTTTTATGATAGGAAAATATTCAGTGTGGCTTCCAGCTAAGTTTAGCTTCAACAAACTTGCAGACTCGTATTATCTAGCTTTTAGAAGGCCAAAGGTACTGGAGAGAATATTCGAAAGAAATCCTGAATTAAAATTCTAATACAAGGAGTTTTTACAAGAATATGTAGATCTTGGCCACATTTTTTTATGCAGACTCGCAATTTCAGACCCCCAGGTATCATCTTCCGCATCATTGCGTGCTAAAGCCGGATAGATCAAGTACGAAACTTCGAGTAGGGTTTGATGGTTCGGCAAAAACGACTTCTGGTTACTCACTGAATGACTTGTTACTAACAAGTCCAACTATTGAGTCAAAATTGTTTCATGCTTTGCGGTGACATCTCTAAGATGTACAGATGTGTTCGAGTCACACATCCAGATGAGTACTTGCAGAGTATATTATGAAGAGATAATCCAATGACTGAAGTTAATGTCTACAAACTTGACACTGTAACTTATGGTACAAGATCGGCAACTTTTTTTGTCAATTAGAGCAATTCAGCAGTTGGCACGAGATGAGGAGAGTTCAAACCAGTCTTCAGTGCTCAAATAAACAATGCTCTATTGAAGGTGAAGCTGATGCTTGTCGAGAGAAGCTCATGAAATTCCAAAGACGCTTGGTCTTGTTTGGGATCCAGAATCTGACAATTTCTTGTTTAAATTTTTATCATTTTCTACCATTTTCTAACAAAAAAACGAGCGATACTTTCTGCACTTGTACCTTTGACAACGAAAGCAAAAACGTTCATACAGGCGCGGTGGAAAGAAAACCTTGGTTGGTACGAAAGTTTATCTCAGGTGTTTCACAAAACAGAAGTAAACAGTTTCAAATTTTCTCGGATCATCTTAAAGCCGCAGGCCTCATGGGAACTTCATGCGTATTTCGGAGGCCTCTGGGAAATAGCAATTAAAGCTGCTAAACATCATTTCTATCGCACAATTGGATTGTCTATCTTAGCTTTTGATGAACTGCGAACTTTGGTTTGGAAATTTCTGCAATTTTAAATTCTCGCCATCTTTCTCCAATTACAGATGATCCTGATGAATTGCAAGTCACACCTTAATTGGCGCGCCTTTTACGTCATTTCATAAGCCCGACTTGACTAGTGTAAACGTCGGTCGTATCAACCAGTGGCAGCGCATTTGCTTAATGAAGCAATTACTTTGGCAGAAATGTGAGCAGCTCTTATCTGCATTTGCTGCAAGAGTGTAGTAAATGGCGATCATTAATTTCGAATCTGCAGCCTGAAGCCATGGTCTTATTTTGAAAAACGACACTTGTGAAGTGGCAGCTTGCCCAAGGGCCAGTTAAGCGAGCCATAAACAGAGAAAGCTTCAGTCTTCCAATAGGGGGACAATATTCGCGTCAGCAGATAGAGAGAACTCCAGTTAATTAAGAGTACACAAAATTTGGAAATGCAAGGAGTGACAAGATTATATTATCTATTCTTTTCTTTCGTGACTATATCAAATGTTTACTTCTTTTATCTAATTACTCTGCTAAGACCACTTGAAACAATCATATGCAAGCGCTTGTCAATATTGCTGAATAAAGCTTTTACTACAAAATCAAACAAAACTAAGCTTGTGATCGTGATTTTTATGTCAAATTGAAACAAATAGCACAAACCATTGCTTACTCTAAACAAAGATCATAAACAACATGAAACTAACACATCACTGAATAAGTTCGAATGATGACTTATAGATGGCGCCACTATTAACAAATCCACTTCAAGGCCATCTGACGTTGGGCTCTGGCTCACCGGTCTCACTCACACACGATCTATATGAGCAACCCTGGGTAACACTATCTTATGATTGTTTTCTGATTCTGTTTGGTGGTTAACATTAAGACACGCATTGTAAAACAAATAAAACCAATCGATTAATTAAATTGTAGTTTACATATTGGTGGCCCGAAAAGTTATACAAAATGTGGTTTGCTCAAGTTGAGGGTCCATTTCAGTTATATGGAATCAACATGATTGAGGATTTTGTGACTCGCTCTCCAACTGCAGACAAGTATAAAGGGTTGTTTGAGAAAAACACATGGTCTCCAGACTTCGGCGGTTATTGCATTGTGGAGAGACAGCTGGTCTGAAACTTTCTGAGATCATGGCACACCTGCGAAGGTTCACACCAAATCCAAGCAGCGAACAGTTCATTCGTTCTATCTTTCTCGCAGAGATGCCCCAAAATATTCGGCCTTTTATTCCAGTATGGGAAGAAAATAACCTAAACAAACTCGCCAAAATAGAGGACTAGCGTTGATCCGCAATAGCTATCAGCATAGCTGTGCAACCGCAAGTCGAGTCGATAAGCACACTCAACAAAATTGCTGATTGTTTGCATCTACGTTTACTATCACAGAAGTTCGACAGCCTTCAAAAGGATGTTAAACAACTTCAGTCGGCTCAGGTGTTTCAAAACGAATCACGGGGACGGTCGGGCCCACGAATTAATGGTTCTATCGATGCAGACAAGAGACACTCAAGAAGTGTTGTGCTACTACCACAGGAATTTCGGTGAAAATGCGCAAAGATGCAGAACGGCATGATCTCGTTCTCAACATATTTTAAACTAAAACAGCTGTCATCTAATTCGCTGACTAACGGCTGCAAAATCACAATCAGGAATTCCACCTCACAACCACTAGCATTGCATGAAAGATGGTTATTTACACCTATGATACTCATGTTGCTGAACTGAATATTGGACTCCGTCATTGCTTAATGTAGCCTTTCATAATAGCGGACGTCCATACAGCCATCATTGGTGCAAATTTGTTGTCTCATTTTGAACTGCTTTTCGATGTGAAAAATAAATGGCTAATCAACTCATTAACTGGATTATCAACAACCGCATACTTATCTACTGCAAAATACATGAAAGTCGTTTTGTTTAACGTGAATACCTGTCGTTGAGACTTAATACCACGGTACATTTAAGCACTAGATCAGAAATGTGAAATCGAACCCCTTTGAATATAATAAATTATATCCGCATGTACCAATTCGAGACATACTAGTGTGCGTAGCATGACTCCCCCTTGGTGAGTAGTTCAATTTGTGTACATGCCTTTTAGGTTGAAGAATGGCTCGCAGACATTTCAAAAGTTTATGGTTGATATCTTTCGTGGTATCGATTTTGTTTATGGTTTCATTGACGATAAATTAACCATGTCTAATTCAATCGAAAACTATGAGCAACATTTGCGCAGTATTTTGCAAATGCAGTGTACTCGCGGCCTTTGTTTTCACCTGAGTAAGTGCCAAATTGCGCAATCACCCACTAGTCGTACCGATGCTATTCTCAACTATGCTCATCCTGACACGATCAGCCATATGCATATGCATATACACTCGTCGCATATACAGGCGCCTTTGTCTGATCTGATGAGAAACGTGGAGAAAAATGACCAGCGCAAAATTGTTTGGACGACCGAACGTATCAATGCTTTCAATTTTTGTAGACGTAGTATGGCCAGAAGCTATTTCGATGACCAACATAACGGCTGAAACCATTGCACAAATTTTTTGTTTACACTGGATTTCACGATTCGGAACATCGGAAACCATTTCCACGGATCAAGGCATTAAATTTGAGTCTGCTTTGTTAAGGAACTAGCAAATCTCGTCAGTAGCAAGCACATTCATTCGCAGAAAAATGGTTTAGTTGAAAGGTGGCATCAATCGTTTAAAGCAACGATACACCATGGCCTCAATTTCTTCCAGTCATGCTTTTCGGACTTCAGACTTTAAGCAAGGTGTGAACATATAAGAACAATTTGACCAACTCTGACTGCGCTTCATAATAAACCAATAAGTATTGGTCTTGACACATGCTCATATGCATTCGTCCGCACAGATGCAGTCAAGTGTCCCCTCGAACGGCAGACCGACCAAGGGTATGAATTAGAGGTAGACGGAAAGAAAATTGCAATATTGGTGGTTCGACTCAAACCAGCCTTTTTTGGTAACGATGACACCCAAGAGGATGCGCAATGCAACGTACCACGTATATATGAACAGAGGTTCCGAGTTCGATTTTCGAATTATTGACATCATCACAAGAGGGGGAGTACTGTGGCAACCCACTCCTGACGGTCTCATTCACACATAATCTATATGAGCAACCCTGAGTGACGCTATCTTATGATTGTTTTCTGATTCTGTTTGGTGGTTAACATTAAAACCAGCGTTATAAAACAAATAAAAATAATCGATTAATTAAATGATAGTTTACTATAAATCTGTGGTGTCATGACCAATGCTTACCGGACGTTAGGAAAAAATATCATCGATGACCATCGATGAAAAAAGAAGACGAAATAGAACAAGAAGTGAAACATAAAAGTTAAATAAAAGGCATTTCGACAAAGTGATGACCCCGATCAAAGAACAATAACAAATTTAAATGTATATTCGCACGAGCGAAATTATAATACAAAATATTATCATCAAAGCGACGCCAACCCACGCGAGAGTTTTTGAAGTGAAACTTCTTCAGCGACGCTGGGCAAAAATTAAGAGTAACGGCAATAGACACACACTTGACATTTCCAGGGGTGCATTTTTATCCATCCATATCCACAACAAATAACGAAATTTTTGGAAAATCCACCGGAAAATTTGGAAAGTATTAATAAAGGGATTACAATTACACAACAACAATATGTAGCTTGTGTGATGTACAAAAACAGTTTATAAAAATGTTCACAACAACAACATGCAGCAACCAGAGAGCGAGAAACACTCAGAAACTCGCATTTGATCTATTTTTTGGGCCAGAGGGGACCGACGTAGACTGGACAGAATATTTTAAATAAAAATGTTGTATTGTTGTATTTGTTTTAAGATGAAATATCACTCTATCTGTTTTTAAGGGAAATTTTTTTTGTGCAGCGGGATGATAAAGCATTGCTTCCAAATATTATGTAAAATAAAGATATTCAGAGAAAACTCATGCAATCTACACAGTAGCCTATACAAAGCGTCTGCTCACAAAACTTAGTTCAAAGTAAGGACACGGTAAAAACGTTAATTTTAAAGATTTCAGATTTTGTAGAGAGTAAAACTATGAATTCGCGGTACCGACATGCTATACCGTTATTAAGTTTATTGCTCATTCCCTCGTCTTCTTGTTTGGAAATAGTACAGTAATGCAGACAGCATACGCAAGCAATGCACGAAGCAAAGCAAGACGACGTTAGTGTGCGAGGCTGATATATTTCAATTGCAAACACACAAACACCGCGACTCAATGCTATGCTAAAAATGGAAACCGTACGGTTTTCTTGTGGCTTATTATTTATGCTATCATTCCTGATTTTTCTTTCTGTGAAAATATAAAAAATGTAGATGTAGCGAAGCTTGCCAGTAAAATTTTTGAAGTGTTTTATAATTTTGATAAGCACGAAAACATCCTCCGCCTGGTGCAAAATACTTAATAATGAATAGACCAAAACGAAACATTAACCAACGTGTCACCCTTCCTTATAAAAAAAGGTTTCGATAATGTATGCAATGGTGAAATAGAAGAGTGTACTAAACTACGTAACGGCACTATCCTTCTTAAAACTAAAATCGTCTTTCAAGCCAACAAATTAATCAAACTCCAATCTCTAAACAACCAAATCAACGTTGATGGATCAGAACATAACACACTAAACTACACCAAAGGAGTAATTTACTGCAATGATTTCAAAGATATTCCTGAAAACGAAATACTAGAAGAACTGAAACAGCAATCCTTACAGAATGCAAGAAAATTCTTAGAAGCAACAAGAATCTCTTAAAGAAACTGGGCTCATCCTTCTAACATTCGCCTCTCTCAATCTTCCAACACAAATGAAAAAATAAATGTGCGACCCTACGTTTAGGACACACAATAAACACCTGCAAGAGAGACAAGCTATGTCTAGATTGTGGAAACCCACCTCACATTGACGAAAAAGAACCCTGTAATCGCATTAAATGCTGAATTAATTGCAAAGAGCGCTTGATCCCCAACTATGACTACAATATTTTCGACCGTGACTGCCTTTCCTACAAAAAAAATCAGAATCTACAAGCTATCAGAGTTACTGAAAAAACGAATATGAAGCAAGCCAATATTATTTATAATGAACGCTATCAACGCTCTAATACCTCATATGCAACTACTGCTCTTTCATTACTAACTCAATCATCAAGGTCAATAACATCCCACAACAACATCATTCATTCGGGACCCCGCTACGCTGCTAACCATCCACCTGCCAAACGCTCTGCCTCGCAACCTATAAAGGATCCAACGTACCAACAATCAGAAATTCTTTTTGACACAAAGGTGAAAATTTCCGGAAAGAAAAACGCTCCTACTTTAAAAACTAATCTAATAGCCAATAATATAGATAAATCAAAACTTAATACTAATACATCTAACCTAACCCCCTCATCAGATTTCATTGATGTTGGTTCAATGAGTTAAACATAAGCAAATACCCCTTTCTGAAGAGTAGGGGAAGAAATCCGACCCACTTTATCGTCCTGGGAGATGTAGGAACCTTCGGTAAAGTGATCTTTATCTCTCGTCACATTTCAGCGGATCGCTTCCTTCTTCTACTTACCCGAACATCATACTAAACCCCAGGATATTTTTACTTTTGCCGGCGTAATAGAAGCTCTGGTACCTAATAGGCTGGATTACGTTTGTGATCACAAAAGTAATTTCGGCCATCTCTCTCTACAAGTTAGCTGATCAAACCTGATCTCCATGTTCTTTACATTCCTTCATTGTTCACTAAGATAAAGCAATGAAACATTAATGGCTACTTAAATAATTACGATCAGTTAATAATTCCCATCATGTCCTAAAATGTTCTCCATCCAAGAAACACATTTCAATACCCATTTTAGCATCTCAATAGCAATAAATTATAATCTATACTCCTATAAATCCTCACAACGTTCTTCTGGAGGTGTAGCCCTCCTCATACATAAAACACTACAACACCACAAACTTCAAATTCCACTGGATTTTAATTTCTGTCCAATAAAATATCAAATTAAACATAATCAGTTCTTGCATCCCTCCGAACAATCCATTCACCCTACGTTACCTTCGCTTATAACTCATTAACCCACTATCATCACTGGTGACTTTAATGGAAGGCACCGGTCTTGGGGTTCGAGCACCACTAATCGTAGGGGTAACATATCAAAATTCATAAATCAATCACTTCTACTCATCCAAAATCAACCCATCCATTTCTACCTCTAAAATTTGGTCCCATATCAGATCTTTCCCGTCACACCATTTATTGCATTAATGACAGCAGCCTTCGCACTTAATTTACCAATAAACAATTAATAGCTAACAAATTCTGCACACTCTGATCTTCACAATCCAAAGACAGCAATTTCTCCACCACCTTTCGGCTACATAAATCAAGCATCCTTTTCCCTCAACATCCAGCACTAACTCTCCAGATCTGCCCTAAAATTAGAAGACCCTATCACGCTAAAAGAACTCAACTCAGCCTTAGCCAATCTTAAGGGTAAAACCCCTGCCATTGATAAAATATCTTATCTTATGTTTAAACACCTCCACATATCGTTACAGCGCCGCCTCCTTAACTTATATAGTAATATTTTTGCTAAATTTATCCCACAATAGTACAAAATGAGCAAAATCATACCAATCCTTAAACCCGATTCCGATAAATCTAATATCAACTTCCACCAGCCTATTTCACTTAACTCATGCTGTTCCAAACTTTTAGACAAAATCATTGTTTGTTTCCGCAAACAAAACAATCGATAGTCGTCAAAATGGATTCAAATGAAGAAAGTCTATATCTGATTCCCTACGTACATTAGATTATCTGATATCATCGGCACTTTCCACCAAAAACCATATCTCATTTGTTTCTATTGATGGAAAAGAATGGTAAATCGGACCCAAAATCATTACCTACATCATAAACTTTATGTCAAACAGAAAAATCTCTGTATGCGTAAACGACCACTACTCCTGCTCACTTCCATTACACAATGGAATACCCCAAGGATCACCCCTCTCAGTAATCCTTTTCTTTATTTCATTTAATAAACTAAATAGAACTAACGATAGACACAAACAGTTATATTTCTGCGCGTATGCGGACGACTACCGCATCACAAAACAAAATAACAAAACTTCCTCTTTTAACATTGATTCACTCCTTAATCATATTCTACTTTGGTGCACATATTCGGGTGCGGAACTTATCCTATCCAAATGCAAATACTTACACATTTGCAGAAAACAACTATGCCAAATACAAATTACCTCCAGCTTGGCTACAATAGCCAACGTAGATAATTTCAAAATGCTGGGCATCACTTTTAGCAAAAAGTAGCGCTGGAACGAACACATCAACAACATACTATTGTCGCTATCAAATAGACTTAACATTGTTAAACGCCTATCAAACAAAAAATACAATACTAATCATCTTGCTTTAATTTCAATCATTAACTCTATCATCATGTCAAAAATCGACTATGGCCTTTACCTTTACGGGAACGCTCCAGCATCAAAATAAAAACTCTTTCCACTCCACCCTAAGCCTTAGGTGCATTCAAGTCCACGCCAATTAACAACATCTTATACGACCCCAAGACAATACCCCTCGAACAAAGATTTCTGTTTCACACCACCAAACTTAACAGATCAATAATCGCCTCCATAGACTCCCCAATGTCTGCCCCAATATCTAATATCCTAAAATCGATACGCCACCCCAAATCGCCTTCCACCCTTCACCGCGCAATAGCTTTTAACATCCAACTAGATGTACCCCCACCTATCCCTAAATAAACATCTCCACCATGTTCCTTTAAGTCCCCCTCTGTAGACACAACACTTCAGGCTGTCACAAAATCATCCACCCCAGCTTTAATCTATCAAATGAAATTCCTCGAACTGAAGGAATCTGTTCCTTCAATCCTCCACAACTCCAATCCTCCCGCACGCATATTTGGAACCTTCCCGCGATAGCACCGTAACAATCATCGATTTCCTAAAAAAGGCAAATATTTTCCACCTACTGTAGGTCCCTCAGAGGATGTTTACTTAGAACTATATTAAATTTTTCTTCAATTAAACTGTTAACCTTTCACTGTATATTCCTGTAAATAATGTAAATACATATAATTAGTAAATAATCTTAATACAATACATACACAAAGTAAGCTTAAAGCCCCGTAGCTATAGCTTCTTGTTTAAGTTTATATTCTATTTTAGATAGCCTATAAATGTATAATAAATAAATAAATAAATTTATTCAAAACAACTCAAAAAGGTTCTTCATTGTTCGAGTGACACGTTTAACATGGCTTTATGGTTTTCAGCATTTTACACACTTTGTTATTGTGGCTTCAATTTTGAGAATGAGCAATTTTTGAGAGGGGTTGCAAGCGGATGGGTATCACCGTATCGGTCGACATCGACTTATAAGTAAGTTAGTGCCAATACTTTTCTTTGGGTCGACTCGACATCGCGGTGCGTACTTGTCAATGTTAATAAACCGTAATGCAATAGGTTTCTTAGTTATAAATCATATAAGTTTTAAATAAGGGTCAAAGTCTGTCCCAGCAGGACGATTAAAATTATGCATGAAATATGGGATGTCCCGGGAATTACAGGACTTCTGGCAACTCTGGTGATCAATTATGTTAATATTATTTTGTAATTGCATAAAAATTGCAAACATAGTTGCAGCAATGGAATTTTTATTTTGGCCTTGACAGCAATCGCTAACATGTTGAACAACGGGATCAAATAATTGTATGTGACTGAACACACGCGAAGCTATATCGTTTGCAACTCGCTCTGCTAAAGCTTCATGTTCCATGAAACATATTGGCTGATTAGAGCCGCAGACATGAACAGTCAGATTAAATGTCCATAATAGGCGCATGTAAAATGACAATGAAGTTCGCAAAAGATTTGTAGAAGACATGCTGCAAAACAAGACAAAAAACTTTCATGGAACCATTTGTCAAAGCTTTTTCTTTTTAAAATATTAATATTATTCATATGCATTTTCTGCATGATTAAGATTTTCACTCTGTTCAAGTTTTAATATTTCAATGTCTTCAAATTTACCGACTTCTATTTTTGCTTTTTGGAGATCATATTTAAGGCAAGTGTCAAGGTTTTGTTTCTTATATTTGAAATTAAGTGTGTGGAAAACATGTGTTCATTTTACCGTATTTCTTGCAATAAAAACGATCGGGTTCAGCTATTGATAATTGCTTGATAGATTCCACTTCGATGTACCAAAACGAGTATAATGCGACTCATATGAAATTTTTCATTTCATTTTCTTTTTCTACAGACATTTTTCATAAGCTACTTGGTTTTCCACGCATAACTATGGTGTAGAAGCAACCATTACCTTCTTATTTTTTCTTTATCACTGTTTTTATGAATTGCTCTGAATCACATTCACGTTTTGGGCACTTCGTTCCCCCTTCACTTCCATAATATATTTGTATGCATATTCTCTTCTTCTTGGATTGTTTGAACGTTTAACTTTCCGGACAGAGTTTGAATTTTCTATTTCAATCAATCCTGCTGCGAATGCTTGGCGTAGGCTATATAAGCCAGTATTGTTCGTTTATTATTTCTTGCTCTAGTTCTGATATTTTCCGCTCACATTTTTGCCTAAAAGGCTCCAAACAGTGGACTGTGCGATTAGGCATTAGCAGCACTATACATTGTTCTTGCGTATGTTTTGGTTTTTGCTGCCTTCCACATTTGAACCGTTGCTTACGTTGAACACTTATTTTCCTAAAGTTAAGGCTCTTATGATAAATCCATAATTTAAAATTATTATTATATACTTACAATTTATTTATTAACTTATTCTTCATAACTTGTAGAAGTAACTGTTATAAAAGTAGCTAAATTGAAATCTGGATCATGATCAGTTTTTCCAAAATCAATGTCACTTAGCACTTCTTCTATTTCCATGATTATAACCAGCGATCAGCACAAAAAATAACCAAGAACTGAACAGCAAAACAACTTATGTTGAAAAATTTTCTCTTTACACAAAATAAACTGAACTTATGTGAAAATAAGTTCCCGTTATTTTGTCATTTAGTTTCGATAAATCGTCATAAGTACACATAAGAAATGAACCATTTTTCAAAGCAATTACTTTCATTTTAGCAAAAAAAAAAAAACTGTATTTAAGAAGACAACATCGTTGAATTGTTGTTTGACATAAAAGCTTGTATACAGAGGTGTCACCGAAAACTCTTGCATTTTCTGCGTCGGAAGTTTTGCAACCCTCATAAAAAAACTGTGAGTGTCACATCACTCCGAGAGGTTTCGTTTTCCGGAGCGTTTTTATCCAATAATCAAAATATTTGTTGCTTGTCTTTATAAAATTTGTTATTATTTTTATTATCCCTTCACGTACCCTCCTAAAATTTTATTGGCTATCGATCTATAAAAAAAATTCGTGAAAGTCCTTTGAAGGAACTGAAATAAGGACGTTTTGAAACCTATACGCCCGTTGTGCGCCAGGGTCTGGCCACCCCTATACATTTTGTAGGAAAACATGTGCAATATGGTATATTTTGAGCATTCTTTCTGGCATTTTATTACTTTTTTGTATTTGTATGTTTCACCCGCATTTGTTGCAATTGCCACACACGCATATATGTGTTTACATGCACACATGCATACATTCATTCATTCTTGCCATACTTATGGAAGCCAGAACGTGCAGTACTGATTATTATACGCGATTGCAACAAGCCTTGTGGAATGATATACAGCATGGTAATCAAGAACGTGACGAAGGTAATGAACTTGTTGATCTATTCGTTGATGATGATGATGACGATAGAGATTTGGACTATTTGCCTGAAACGGATGCATCAGATATTGAAACTGATATGGTAATTGGGGCAAATGAAATAACTGGTGATTATGTTCGATGACCTTTAGAAAATGATACATGTATCCATCGAAAAGATGGTGTGAAATGGGAAAAAGGTGAACCAAACGCAAGTCGTATATATCAACACAATATTATGCGTTTTGGAGCTGGACAGAAAATACAAACATCAGTTCCACTTGAGGTATTCAAATTGTTTTCTACTTCGTTCATTATCATTTCTGAAACAAATCGATATGCCAAAGACGCTATTGAAAAATAGAATGTACTACACCCAAACTCAAAACAAATGGTTTGGAAGGAATTGACTTCGTGAGTGCACGCGTTTTTTGGAATTCTTTGGTTTCTGGTGTTTTTCGCAATAACATGCAAATTTCAGCATGGTTATGGCGTTCCGAAGCATTGCCCATTTTTCGAGTAGCCATGTGCTATAATCAGTTCCATTCATTATACGGTTTAATAATAGTCATTATCGTGAATTTCGTCAAAGAACCGATAAAACTGCTCCTATTCGGGCTATTAGGGATTTTATGAATGCAAATCTCTCAAAAAAACTTTGAACCATATGAAAACGTCACTATCGATGAGCAATTATTTCCATATCGTGGAAGTAAAAAATTCACTCAATACATTCCGTCAAAGCCAGCAAAAATGGAATGCAAAATTGTACACCGGAAGAAATGATGAACATGAGGTAAATCTAGGTGTAATTAGATTGATACAGCTTGTAAGCAAATTGTTGCTGATCATTTTTTGTGCCTCTTATTTACCTACAAATAAGGGTCTGCGAAGATCATGGTGCACGACGGAACGTTTTAAAATTGGTGCACAACGGAGGGTTATTAATATTTTTGATAAACAAAAGTGTCTGCCATTAAAGATAAATTAAAATTTCAAATTATTACAATTTTACTTTTAAAATTGTAAAAAAAAAATTTTTTTATATAATCCGTCAAATGTAACAATTTACATGACGACTCAACTGTGCATTAATTCATCATAATCATTTCCTATGACTACCGCGTATCAGCTGTTTTTTGTTTCTATTACAAATTTTTGCAACAAAAGAGATTAGTAAATGAAACCTGTTAAACATAAAATGCCTGATTTGAGAGAAGAAAATATACAGATGCTTGCTAGATGCTTGTTGTTTACTTTATTTTTTCTTCTTTTCCAACATGGCACTCACATTCTACTTTTGTTTTTAGCAACATGCCAACTTAAAACAAATTTTTAATTCACTTCAAATGCATAGTAGTAAATACGTGATTAATGAACATTTTTAATTTAACAGCGTTATTTCTAGTTTTATTATATTTTAATATACAACGCAATTTATTGAACTACTCGATAAAACAAACACTTCGCAAAATGCAACATTACATTTGAAACAAGTTTGCATCCCTTTGCTCGATTGGTTTCGTCCACTGAAGTAGGTATAGAAGATATTTCGTAAAATGTTAAATTAGTTTAAACAAATGAAATATTTATAAAAATAGTAATGCAGATTACTTTGAAAAAGTATAGTCTTTCCGTACCAATAGTTTTATTCAAAAAAGTATTCTTATGGGTGCTAATAACCAACCAACCCAAACGCAGAACGATTCAATAACTACCGGTAGAGTTTTCTGTGTCATCTAAAATAGTTAAACTGGAATTGAGGAAGAATTGTTTTCGGTGACCCCCAGATACACATAAGTTGTTGTTTGTATGAAATTCATTCTGATTTTATTGTAAGATTTTAACTTAAACCAATTTAAGATTTTCAGTTAAAATATTTATGAAACAGTGAAAGGTGATACCAAATCCTATCTCCATTTAAGATATATACATATTCTATGTACGAGGGCGGTTCATTAAGTACCCGTGTTAGAAATAAAGACACCATTTTTTAAAAAAAAAAATTTGATTTTTCAACATAGTCCCCTTTTCGAAAGATACACTTCTCCCAACGTTCCTACCATTTTTTTAACCCCTTCAAAAAATAAGATTTGTCGTAATCTCCAAAATACGCCTCTGTCTCGGCGATGACTGCCTCGTTTGAGCTAAATTTTTTTCCCGCGAGCCATTTCTTCATGTTAGGGAAGAAGAAAAAGTTGCTGGTGCGGGTGAATGCGGAGGGTGCGGCAGCGATTCATAGCGCAATTCATGCAGTTTGGTGGAGACAACACCATATCAATGTGCTGGTGCACCTTCTGTGCTGCAGATTCACCGGGAGAAATCCATTGTTTTGATTGTTGCTTAGTTTCTAGTGTGTAATGATGAATCCAGATTTCATCAACGGTGACAACTCGACGCAAAAAGTACTTCGGATCTCGCTTAAATTGCCCCAAACACTGCTTCGAAGTTAACAGTCGCATTCGCTTGTTGTCCAGCGTGAGCTATCACGGCACCCATCAAACCGACAATTTTTTCATAGCCAACTTATCATGTAAAATATTAATTCCCGTTCCGGTCAACATACCTACGGCCTTTGCTACTTCACGCACTTTCGTTCGTCGATCAGCGAGAATCATGTCGTGGACTTTTCCAATGATTTGTTCGGTAACCACGTCTGTCGGGGGTCCTCCTCGCTCCTCATCAAAAACGGATGTTCGCCCACGTTTAAATTCGCTAAACTGTGGTCATAGATGGCGACATGTCCCCATAAACAGCATCCATCTTTGCTTTTTTCTCCTCGCATTTTTTCCTACCCAAAAACAAAAAGCGAATTACTGAACGATACTGCTCTTTTTCTATCTTTGCGAAAATCACGAAACACGTCTCACTCGGATGGCTACCAAATCGAAACTAACCTTTCAATCAGTCTGAAATTTGTATTAGCGTCGTCTGCTAGATGGCAGCACACGTTGATAATACTAACTTCACTCAGGAATATCATGTATCTTCAAACACGGGTTCTTAATGAACCGCACTCGTATTACTATTTGAAAAAACTTAATTTGTAAAGTAAAAGAATGTAACTATGTTTCTAATCCATATTCCTAGAAATTTTTTTTCCCAAAATACGTGATTTGAAGCGGTTAATAATAATAGCATTCAAACTCAATTCAATGTACAAAATTTTCGACTTAAGCTACTTTAACTTATTGCCACAGATATAAACATCTAGTGTTGTTGGATCAACAAATAAAAACTACCTCATCGAATTATAGTGGAAAAAAATTAATAATGTGAGCAATTATTATTGTACATTATTATTCTTTATGTGAGAAAACAAGAGGACATTATTTACTTTAACTAATTATTACATTCAACAGAGACACTACAAAACTTTTTGAGAACCAAATACAACAATAGCTTTATTGCTTTTCAAACTATTTTCTATGAAGATCCATACACTGGTTACAACCAACGTCCTTTTTTCCTGCGTGTCACTCTTTTCCCTCCAGTGTTGTGTTGCATTATGATTGGCAGCTAAAAACTTCCCTCGGAACTGACACTTGTTTTCACCGATGACTCTTTGCCAGATTGATTGGTCCTTTGGTGTCACCACATCTACTCCCCCTCTAGTGACTTGGTTGTTAAGAGCATGGAACGAATCCGGTTGAGGTGATGGTACAAGCAGTGGTGTCTGCCGGCTATCATGTACGACAGCAGTGTTTAAAATCAGTGACTTAGCTGCTGTGTGTGACGTATTGGGCGTGTCTATAATATTGAGAAAGTCCGGCTTAAGCAGGTCAGTTGAAATTGCCTTCTCTTCCCCTTTAATATCGATAACGTAAACCTTGAACAATTCGGTTAAGGCCTCTACGGCTGCTCCAGTGGCTTTTTTGCAGAGTTTACTAACCTGAATACGTGAGTACATTGTGCCAGATCTTTTGATTGAATGATTTGAGGATTATTATGGTGTGCTGTTGATTTTGGTCTGATGTGCGAATATGTTGACGGAACCTTTGAATAAACCTGGTAGTTCAAACTAACTAGTCGCACTCTCAGCTATGAAAAATTAATTAGGTACGCGCATTGCAGTTCCGAAAAGCATTGCCGCTGGTGACGCTTGAAGGTCCTCCTTAAAGGCTATGCGAAGTCCAAGCAGAACGGTGGGAAGAATTTCTGGCCAAGGAATATGAGAATCATTCATTATTAATGATTTCAGAGTGCGATGCAATCTATCGACTATTCCATTCAGTTGTGTAAACCCAATGAGTATACAATGGTGCAGTGACTGTTTCGGCAGATATATTGGCAAGCGCCACGGCCTCTGGCCATCTACTAAAACAATCGATTATCGTAAGCTTTTGATCTGTGGTAACTCGATATGTCACAGATGGATGTGACCAAAATGGTTCTCTGGAACTTCGATTGAACTTAGAGTTGTACGCGTATGGCGATGTATTTTCCAACGTTGACTTGGTACACACTGGCGTTCAAAATTCGTAGCATCTCTATTCATATTTGGACAAACAAAACGCTGTTTTAATAATTTAGCTGTAGTCCGTCTAAATTATTTATCGAAGCAAAAGCTAATACTCAAGCTTAGAGATGTTTGTTGGCGAATGCAGTCGATCCTATGGTCACTGTGCTGTGCATCGTAGATTTCTTGAGCGTTGAATGCGTATGGCATGTTAATTGCATTAATTCGCTATAATGCATCTGCAACGATATTGTCCTCTCCAAGAGTGTGATGAGGCTTTATCTGCACATGCGCGCATATATGAGCGCTTTGTGATCTGTTTGGATCATGACGACCTTCCACAATGTGTTTGAAGAATGTTATTGCTGCGAAGATGGTTAATAACTCGCGGTTATACTCATTATAATTTTGTTGAGCTTTACTTAATTTCCACGAGAAGATTTCACCGGGATGTCAAAAATTACCGTCTTGCTGCTCAAGTGCCGCATCAAAAAAACAGGAAACAAAAAGGAATCATTCAATGCTAAATGGGGGCTGTACACCGGATGACCCATCAATTCAACGTTTTTTGCATTCAAATACTCGAAACACCCACACTGTCGATTGCTGTTTACTTTCCGGCTCATACGCATCGATCCAAGATTATTCACCTTATTTCAATGTGAAATATGTCTTTTGGAGCACCACGATTTATTTTTTAAGGATTTCTTTGCTCCAATCGACGCGAGCCTTGTTTTGATCGATTGTAAATGAAATGTCAGATCGTAAAAATTCACAATAGTATTGCCAGATTGCAAAAAAAATGTAGTGCCCTACTTATCTATGTGCACATACAAAGTTGCGGAAGGTATCCCTAACTATGTCTGTTCTTATATTAACGGAATTAAATGTCTTTTTGTTTGTTATTTTCATTATTGTCAAAATTCAGAGCCCCTTTAAGGTGAATGATCGTATTATTTAGAGTGAAAATACTTTTTACGAGAAGTTCAACAAAATCGGAATCTATCTCAATCATAATTCGAAAAGCACATTCAATGAATCTCCGCATTCGAGAAAGTCGTCTATTGAAATACTTTCTTTCAGTGTGGATAAGCCACATGACCAACAAATATTTAAGGCATCTTAATTTTTAATCTAGGCAAATACCTATCCACTTCAATAAACTGTCTAGTTTTTATCTGTTGATGAAGATGTGCTGCATTATATGTTCCACAATCACTTTGTTTATCATAATTCAATTCATTTTTATAAATTTGCAATGTACATCTGCTACTCCTTGTACCACTGAGAAGATCTTTTTTTAATAGTAAATAGTGGTAGACATTTAATGCGACAACCAAATTTTTTGTCGAACACTAAAGTTGCACTTAACACAAAAATTTCTCCAACAGAATCCATCACGCACAAAGACCGAATAACTAAGATAAAATCAGGCAATGCAATTCTCTTCGCTCAAAGTTCTCACTCGGTCATCTTATAGCATTGCTCATAGCACGAAATATTTTCGTTTTTTGAATCGCATCACTTGTAGCGCGCACTCTGACATCAGGATTAGATTAACGCAGGGTTACACATTCACAGGCTACGAAATTATATAGATTGGACAAATCGCTTGCGAAATCATGCCTCTCTCTAAAATTTCAATTTTGGTATACTTAAATGCAAAATTTAAATCTTCTGCTTATTTCTTTTTTTTTCAAGTTAGGAAGCTCAGACGTTTTTAAAGTGCTCATTAAAGAGTCGAGTGCAGTGTAAAGCTCTATGATAGTGTAATGAAATATGTATGTATGCATGTAATGTACAATGTTGAAGCAATATCACAATCTTGATCTTATGCGGGTGGTGGAATTTCAACCGCTGGACGATTCTAGTTTGAATAAATTCGTTACACGGGGTTATATTATTTGAATATTCGCTATAGAGGAGTTACCTGCAGAGAAGTTCACAAGTATGAAAAAATTAAAAAAGCAAAAGGAAGTCAATATTGCGCCTCTTCCCCCTCCGCTGGTCTGGATGCGACACTGACCATTTTTCACTCAATGTAACGAATTCTTTGATCTATTGACTATAGTCACCATAATTAGATTTTGGATGTAGATGATATTTATGTAGCTACAACACCAAATTGTATGCCCTTTAATTTTTATCATAAATTTTCTGGATTATAAGCAAAGACGTATTAACGTCAAAAAAAAATCTTCCAACTTATTTGTTTTCTATTTATTATTTTTTAATTTCTTAGCGTATAATTAAAGATGAGCGATTTTATATTGGGCTTGAGCCAGAGGATGATTCAGTTTGGTTACCATCACAGCTTCTTCGTGCCACAAATGGGATTCTGCCGAACACAAGTACAGAAGACACTGTAGTAAATGTGTTGCGTTTGTTTTTGGCTATGGCATGTTCTTCAGCATGTACTTTAAATGGCCGATTACTAATTGAGATACTTTCGCGATGTGGTGAGTGCTGGGAATTAGGTTCGCGAGCTATAAAAGCCGCATCATTAGCTGCTGCATCACAGTGTCTACGTACATTTTGCGTCTTTCTTACTGAAGAAGCCGAAGAAGTTAAGAAGACAGCACCTGTTGGCTTGATGACACAAACACAGGCATCAGCTGTCTACAACGAAGTCATACCGGTTATGCAGTGGCTTTGTAGTCGTCTCGTTGAGCCAAATGTCAATACATCGCCAATTAAAAAATTTGAGCATAATTGCTCACTATATCTGACAGAATGCATTCTAACATTGACATCGGCATTACCGCGAAGTGTACATGCCAATCCACATTTTACTTCATTTCTTTGGCAAAAATTCTGCCCGACCTTGGCTGCTGCTCTTGGTTCACCAGGACGTATTAATCTGCATAAGAAATTCACTTACAAGTAAACACACAATATTTTCTTTATCAGATACAAACAGTGTTACTTCCAATTTATTTATGCACAGGGATGCATTACATATGATTGAGAATGAAGCGCGTGGTTTTTTCACTGGACCTGGTTTGGATGGACCGCAGGCACGTTGTGTTTATTTAACGGCCATTCAATTGTTGCGTATTGCCGGTGCACATGGAGCTTTACGTCCTATGTTAGAGGCATTGTTCCATCGCATGCTTCTGCTGCCAGCACCACAGAATCGCACAGAGCCTTTGAAATGTGTACGCGAAATTTTCAAGAGCCCTGAACGTCTCATAGATTTGGCTGTAATACTTTACATTGATAAGAATACAGGACAAAGTTGCAGTGATGAGATGGCGTTATTTCGATTGTAAGAGGAATACTTCTTACTAATTAATTCAATAATTGATATTTACGAAATGTTTGTAGAATGATTGATGCCATAGAGGAGTGTGCATATGGGGCTAGTACCGGTATAAATACCGAGCCAAGTTTGCATGCGAGTGTTGAATGCATGGTGGCACTTTTGGACAGTCTACAGGTATTATGCTCTGGTGAATTGACTGACGGCATGATTAGCGATCAAGTGAGCTACCTAGGAATTATTGCTTTATTGAAATATCTTATGAAGATTTTAACAATGACCCTTTCCTTTTAATAATTTTTATTTAGATTGTAAGTGTGATTAATAAACGCCATGAGCTTCTCAAAGATGCTGACTATGCCGGTCCTTTAACATATCAGTCAATGTCACGGTTACCAGCGCCATATCGAGATGCCATTGTTGAATTTCGTCAAAATGTTTTTGAGACTTCATCTGGTTCAGAGAGTGAAGGTGAACATCATAACGCAGAACAGGATGCCGCTTCGAATGGCTCTGGTGACACCGAGGGCCCTGAAGATGATGATCCAAGCACAACGAGTGATGAGAACTCTCGCGTGGAAAATCGTTGGCCATACTCACATCTTGAGGCACCTGTTATTCCTGTACGGACCGATATTGATATCGATAGGCAACATGCTCGCGATTTTGCAAAAGCTTTGCGTAAAGATCTTGTACCCAAGCTGTTGCGATTGCGTTCCAGTGTTGAAATAGATGAAGCAATGCAAGAGTTCGCATCGGCTATATGTCAAGAGAACATTATGAACTTTTCCGACTTTGATTATAATTTAACAGCAGTAAATGCTGATGGTATATATTTGGCTATTTACTCTTCGCTACTGTTGAGCTTGCTGCTTATTAAGGCAGGATACTATGAGGAACCACAAAAGGAAATCTTGATACCGATGTCTGAGCAACAATTCGTCACTTCTGTGCAGAACACCGGTGTTTTGGTGTATCTTTCGTCATCATGGCTTTGTGAATTGTACCAGTCTGTGCTAGTTTCGAACATAATGGAGACCTTAGCAAGGGAAGATTTGGAAGGGTTTGGAAGGGCTCGTTGTGCACTGGTAGATATGATTTGTGACGCTGGTGGTCTGGGAGAGACACAGATGCTTTCAGAATTGCAACGTCTACAATCTGCTACGGAATTCAAGCATAGTGTGGACCAAAGTGATGATTACCGTGAAGCAGCAAAGAAACTTTGTCGTCGTTTGCTAACATGTTGTTGGGATTCTATGGTGATCGTGCTCAGCTCAGGACTTGGTGATCTTCAGTCTGCAGCACCAAATAAGCTAGTAGCATTATCAAAGCGCACCTTACGTGTCAAAGCTAAAACAAATAAAACAAATGGGGAGGCTCTTTTCGCCATGTGTCTTGATGGTTTGCACTCGGTAAGAGATCCTTTAATTACATAAATTCATTATAAACTGAAACCTCCTTTTCAGGCTGCAACTCTCAGCAATAGATTAAATCTACAGCATTTAGCCGGAAAAATACTTGACTTGTTGGCATCAAATGTATGCGAGACAATTGGCCCACGCATATCCGCCACTCAAGCCATGTCTATGGATGTGGTACTCACTGGCGGTCTAAATTTGGGCTCATACAGTGCTGATTGCTGGCAATCAATTTTTGCAGTTTGCCGACATGTCACCCAGCTTGAGCATGAAATTTTCACTATGCAAGATTCACCAATGTCCGCATCGCCAGGCAAAACCCGACGTGATCTAGAAACCGGTGAAAAATTAAACCACATTAATCAAATTGACAAACTCAATTTATCCTCGATACCCATTGACGATGACGAAACATGGTAAATTAATGTTTAGTTCAATTATTCGTATGTCATCGTAACATATGTTGTATTTATATTGTTACAGTGTTGACGTTTACAGCTTTCTACAGGCGCCAATGCAAAGTCCAAACACGAACATAACCTCCATATTGAAGGTGTACTCGGGTACGAACGAGACGGTGTTATTAAGTCAAAGCGACACTTCGAAGGTATTGTGTGCACTTTCACACCAGGCAGAGAATCTTTTCAATGACGCCGCTGAACGTTTAAGTTTGCCTTCACTTTGTCAATTTTTAAAGAATTTATGTCGAGCCTCTCGAGATCAATTATATAAAAATACAGTTCCTCGTAAAGGCCGTCGAATTTGGTGGCCAAGTAAGGGCTGGAAGAAGATTGATTCGATGCCTATATCTTTGTTGTTACATCGCATTGGTGATGTCACACTTAAAGTTTTTCGTAGTTCACGTCCACTTTTACATGTACTTAAAATTTGGGCTATAACTGGTCCTCATCTAATGGATGTATGTAATTCATATAAATTTTCATTAAAAGCGGAATATTTTTAAACAATTTTTTCGTTCTTTGCATTAGGCTGCATGTCATCGTGATCGGATGATATCGAAACGTTCAATCGAATATATACATGACATAATCACAGCGTTGCTAATGGAACAATCAGAATTGCCCTACTTTCACTTTCACGAAGCACTACTGAAGCCATTCGAAAATTTGCTAAGTATGGATACATGCGATGTCGATGTTCAGGTAAGTTATGTAGTAAATTTTTTATACCTTTCATTCATAGTATTATCTCTTGGTCGTGATATTTGTAACACACTGAAATATGTATGTCTATACAATTGATCTATTTATAAACTAAATAAAAAACGTATCCGTTATATCAGTGATAATTTCTAAATTTCTGGAAATGGGTGTTCCCATAAAATTATTGGTCGAGAAAATATATATTATTTCTATGAAAACATTCTCTATATGTTTTAAGTTAGTCAAAATATTCAATACATCGACTCATTCGTATACAGCATCCATATTGCATAAAATGAGTTTTTGCACAGTACACTTTTACACTCAAATAAATTAATAGAAAGGAACGACATGGCTTAAACTCATTATAGTACTTATGTATTCAACAATATGACATATAGCTGCCATAGAAATTATATTTTAGTAAGGGTAACTTATTCATATTTTGTACAAATGATTCCAAACTTCACTGAAACATATATAAGTTGCACACACATACTTTTAATGTCAACACAGATTATATATGTTAAAATAAGTAGTCCCCATATAAAAGTTGAAATACCTTTGCTTTAAATACTGCGTTTTTGAACTAAAATGTGTTTTCAAAACAAAATATTCTCTAAACATATTATCTGGAGCAGATATGTAGCGCTAAAAAAATTTTTTTTGAGTACATGTATTGTATATGAATTTCCGTGAAAATTATAATTAATCATAATCAGTAGGGATGAATGCAAGGTATGTAAGCATCGGTGGAACCGAACTTAATATTTTATATTATTTTACATTTCTTTTGCCTAAAATAATTTTAATTATATATTTTTCCTTAGGATCAAATCGTGGCTTGTCTATATGAAATCGTTGAGGCACATCGTACTGAAATACGTTCGGGTTGGCGTCCACTATTTGGTACTTTACGTAATGCACGCAGTCGCATGCTTAACATGAGCAACATTATAGACATCTTTAGAGTATTCCTTGACTCAGACAACTCATTGGTATTCGCTAATGCTGGCTTTGATTGTATACTTTGTTTGTTGTCCTACTTAGAAATATCTGGGGGCGGTGGTCCTAATAGCAATGTATGCAGTGAAGATGATAACACTTTTCGGCCAACAGACTTTTTGCATGAAACTTTACGATTTCTGGAACGTTGCTGTTCTATATTGGGTTTCATGTTCAATATGCCAAAGTGTCCAAATTTCCATTCTACTTATAAAATCAAAGGTATTTCTTACACTCATATAATTGATGCCAACATACCCAATTCAATGGAGAATTTCACATATTTTGGCAATGACTATCTTCAGACAAAGAACGAGCAATATATGATCTCATATAGGTCATTACACATCGACAAGGATTCTATTGTGAAAATCGATGAAATGGACAAACCATCCGGTGTATTAAAAGTATGGTTCTTGCTGCTTGACGGTCTGACTAATTCACTTATCGTGTGTCCCTACTCACATCAAGCTCCAATTTTACAGACCATATTCAAGCTGTTCAAAAATATGATATACTGTCCTGGCATTGATTTTGGTTTCTATTGTGTCAATCATCTGCTTATACCGATGATTCAGAATTGGCTGCGTTATATAAATAAGACAAACGTCTCTTGGCAAATTATGGAAAAAAATTTTAAACACTGCTGTTGTATGGCTACTGATCTGGTGGTCGAGTTTATTGAAAAGTCAGTTTCAGAACATCGTAAACAAGACGCTATGAAGACACGCGTAACACAGATTTTGCATCCAGCTGACAATATTACATACTCTAAGCTACAGTTCGTGACAGAACGTATTGATGAATCTATTGAAGCGAATTGCAACCAGTGCGATAATTTATCAACATCAAGCGATGATAACACCAGTCGTATGATGGAATCACCCACCAAAATATCAAGTTCAGCAACACTTGGACTCAAGCAAATTCTGCTTGTACTCATCGAATGCTCAGCACAGTCACAAGAAGCAATTGCGCGTATTTCGGTGTCCTGCATAAAGCATGTCATACTATCTACGGGAGTACTTTTCAATGAGTCACAATGGATGATTGCCTGTTCAGCAATACATCGTGCATGCACTATCACCATAGCACCACTGCGTCAACTCTCATTCGCATTTCACGAGAAATCTAATAGTTTCTATGGTGATTGTGCAAATGTCAAAGTGGCCGCAAGACGTGATAGCACAGTTGAAGAATTATCGCGCATTTATGCGCTTGCTCAGCAAGTTTTTTTATCAGACAATCAATGCGAACAAAGTATTTCCAACAACATCACAGCTACGACCTCCAAATCATCCAATAACATTGAAAAGTATTTGACAGACGATCGGAGCTACTCTTTTTTGCTTTATCCTCTTAACAATGGCTTTAATTCTAATCTAGATAATTTTGTCATACGAATACCATTCAAGAATCTTGTGGTCGGTTTACTTGCTAATCAAATGCTATTGCAACTAGTGGCTAAACTATTGCTCTCTCGCTTGAAGTGTGTACCACAAGCAGTCTCTACTTGCATTTTTGATAACTATGCAGCCACAACAACAACACCGACACATGAATACGACTTGGATTTTCGTTCAAAAGAGATACTCTTACGTTGTGTTAAACAGTATTTAATGAGCTCACTTGAGTTTGACTCAAGACCGGGTCTTAAATTCCTTATGCAAAAAGTATCGAACATTGAATACGCTGCAAATTTGTACAAACAAATGACCTCCTCGTGGATGATATACTATATTGCGTTGGTGGACTCACATCTCAATGACATTGTTATTTACAATCTGGGTCCAGAAGATCTTAATTTCATACTTGAATCATGTTCAAGACTAAATACAACAACCGTAAAAAAGAAGGAAAACTTTGTCCGATATCTCTTTTGCCTACAAGATGCTTGGAATCTTGTCTGTGAATTGTATTTAAGTAATTCGACAATGCATGACATTGAGAATTGTAAATTACGGGATACTATTTATAATGGTACCGGGTTTAGTGGTGGGGACGGCGTAAGTGAAAAGCGGAACAAATTGGCAGTGCATCCAAAATCAATGTGCATTTCACTTAACGGTAACGGTGATACAGCAAACACATCAAACCATTTAGAAATAATTGATAGTAAATCTATATCATCGCCGAGCAAATGTATTCAATTGGAAGAGGAAAACATTACAATGACAAAGTTAATTAGTGAAATTCAGCCGAAAAGCCGTAATAATCCGTTCGATACCAATCGACAGGCCAAGATCTCTGACGCTGAATCGATATCACCTGAAATCGAACAACAACGCGCTTCAAGCATATTAAAAGACGCAAACTACAAACGTGCAGCATTGGCCCAACTTGTAGTTGCATCAATGGAGTTATTACGTTCATTGCCAACCGAGGCTGCGGAAAATCTCAAATTACTTATGACACCAACGATACGAGAAGCCTTTCGACTCGTACAATTGCAAGGCAACGAGTTAAAAGTCAATCAATTTTAGGCTACGCTTGTTGAGTTTTATTTTGATCTGTAGTTGCAACAATAATATAATTGAAATTAAGTGCCGTAAATGCAAGTACGTACAACATTCATACATACTAGAAATCTGTATGAATCCATTTAAAACGGCATTTTTCGTACTCATGCTTAAATGAATGGATTTGATTTCGAATTCATTAAAATGAATCTCAGTGTCTGCATGTAGTTGAGCGAATGTCTTATGTTCACATTGAAACGAAGCGATGACAAATTGATTTGGATTTACATTCGAATGTTATTTTGTCGTTGAAGTAGAAAAACATTTGCTCTCCCCGACTATGTTTCACAACAACAATTTCCAAGAATTTGTGTGGAATTGTTATTGTGGAAACCAAAAAAGCTCTGTCTGCTCTAAAACTCTCTCCTCTACCCTAACAAAGTAAACAAGAAAATGACCACAAAATTTGCCTGAATGAAATGACTTTTTTTTTGTTCTTTGGTCTTTTTCTTGTTGCTTTTGTTTCTTTTTTGTTCCATCCGTTTTGAGTGGCGATAAATTACTATGGGATCGCTCGCTCAAATAAATTAGAATTCATTCATTTGTGTTTGGTTCCGAAAAACAAGTACGAAGTTCAATAGTACTCAATTACACCAAGTAACTGAATATGTTCGTGCAGATGTCTAATCCATATAAGCACACAGGTACACTTCATTACATCATCATGTTTATCCTTAAAATATAACGTATCTTTTGACGATTGAACAAACAAATGTAATAAGACCAACGATAGGCAGAACTATTTATCATTTGATCATTTGTGTCTCTATAAATAATAAATAATTAAAGTAAATGTTGTGTTATATTATTAAATGGATACTTTTATTCGAAGTAGTTATATTGCGTTTGCAACTACGTTGCAGTCGATTTGGGACATGTTCTTAGATACCTATTATTTATACATTTACTATTATTAACATAATTATTATAAAAATAAATTTTAATGCTGCATACACCATCTGTTGTACAAATAAAGAACACACGCTTTCCTAAAAATTGTACGCTATCTGTTGTTCATCGCATAATGTGTGCATTTTAAATATAAAAGTAAAGCATACTCTTATGACAATAGAGACTGGACAAAACATGAAAGGAGACAATTTCGTGAGCCAGTTGTCCACTCAATATGTTTAATAATAAAGCGCCCAAAATAGAAAATTTACTTTGGGATAGAGTATAGCATACTTAAATGAAATAATATTTCCGGTAAAATGAACACAAATTGGTGGAAAATATGACTGAGAATGTAAATTAAAAAAATTATTGTTTTATTTAATAACTAGCCCAGATTCGCGTGGGTGGTGTACCTAAGAAAAAAAACTGGACATAACCTTCGCTTTAGAAGAGGATATTTGTTTATATCATCTTTTTTTTTCAAATAAAACTCAACGTTTTATAATTGATTTTACTAAAATGTGTAAACGTTTATTAAAGGTTAACAAGTTTCATATTTATGTTTGTTATAAGTTTAAAGGTTCCTTTTAGCACTATGTTTCATCAAGTTATTCTTTCTGCTTGCTTCTTATAATATGATCAAGTTGGCAACATTATTATTTCTTTTTCTTTTATTAAAACTTTACATTGAATAAACACATGAATTTTAATAGGTTATGGGCCAAACTCACTTCAAAATATAAATTGTGAGTTAAATTATGGAAGATTATTGTAACAGCAATATACTAAGGACTTTGCCAAGCTGCAGAAAGTTGCCAAGCAGTTGGAGTATTGGGTGTGAAAATTGCTGAAAATATGCTTATAACTAAGATTGTAATGACAAGCAATATAACAATTTTTTCAATTTTAAAAATATTGACTTCGCGCCTGTGTATGGAAGAGTCTCGTTTGGGGTACAACACACAAAACAAGAAGCTTTTTTAGGCAAACAGGAGCGAACATCTATAAGTAAAGAGGGCAAGTATTTCATCTGCAAACAGAATGGACATTGGAAGCGGGACTTCCCAAGAAAAAGAAACAGAGGAAAACCACGTGGAGATGTTTTTATAAGTGAGGTTATGTTTGTGCACTCACACATCAGTGTTAAGGATACGTGGCACATGATTCTGCAGTGAGAGATCATATGACTTATCATCGGCAGTGGTTTGATAATCATGAAAAACCGAAAGACGTCATAATTGCTGATGGATTAACTGTACATGCGTACGGCAAAGGTGCGTGGAATACAAAATATTTTGCCAATGTATTATTGTATGTTCCAAATTTAAAGCTAAATCTTTTTTCTTCCAACCATTGCCTGGACAAGGGATATACATTAAAGGCTCAAGGGAACAAATGCTGTTTTGAGAAAAATGCCAGAGTGTTGCTTTAAGGTGAATGAGGTGATTAAAAATTATTTAAGCTATTTCTGAAGATAGTGTTACAACGGCAAAATATACCTTTCAGTAATTGTGAGTTTTTTGTGAAGCATGTGATTTTGGCAAACAGCATCGTGTTCCATTTAGTACAAGCAATATCAGAGCAAATATTCCAGGTGAGCTAATACATACAGATTTATGTGGTCCCATGCAATGGAGTAGGCGGTATATGCTTTTATTTCGTGACGACTTTTCAAACTATCGCCATATATACCGCATCAAGTCAAAGGCTGGCTTGAGCATGATGTTGGATCATTATTTGGATCTTATGGAAGCCGAAACTGGAAAAAGTGTGCAGTGCATTAGATAAGACAACGGTTTGGAATATGTCAATAAGCACGTAGCTGAAATTTTACCGAAAATAGTGCATCAAAAGTCAACGCCGTACACTTCTGAGTATAATTGCACAGCCGAAAAGGATATGAGAACGGTTATAGAAGCTGAAAGGACGCTAATACATTCCAAAGCTGTTAAAAACTTTATATTTGCAATTAATAAAACTGGAAAAACTAAAGGTGGTGATACGACACCATTTGAGTTATGGTTTAAAAAAAAGGAAACATAAATATTTTTTTTCCAAGTTTTTGGTTCAGATGCGTATGTGACTATCCCACACGAAAAGCGCAGGAAATTTAACTCAAGATCGAAAAAGTTTATATTCGTGGGATATAAAGAAAATTATAAAGGCTACCGAATTTGGATACCACAAGAAAGAAAAATAGAAATTTCGATAGATGTTATTATAAAAGAAACAAATGATATTTTAACTTTTTCACTTCCTGAAGAGACAGAAACATATAATAGCACAACGCCCAAAGTAGAAATAAAGGAGTCTGTATCACCTGCTGAGGATAATAACAGCGATTCATTTGAAGATGCAGGCTCAAACGATTTAGAAGAAGAAAATGATCTAGAAATGAAAACTTACAATACGCGATCAAAAGGCAGAGAGAAAGATGTCGGAACATGTTGCACTGTGCTTACTTGGCCACCTGTGATATGCCAACAACATACAAAGAAGCAATGTCAGGGGATTCAAGTATGCAGTGGAAGCATTCCATGGGTGAGGAGATGGAGTCTCTCACGTTCAACAGGACTTGGGACTTAATAACGATACCGTAAAATAAAACTGCAATTTCCAACAAGTGGGTCTACAAAGTGAAGCAAAACAAAGAATGCGAAATCGAAAGGTATAAAGCGCGCTTAGTGGCACGTAACTTTACACTAAAATTGGGAATTGATTACAAAAAGACATTCAGTAGCAAAATTCACATCAATTTGGATGATATTTGCATTATCAAACGCGCTTGGATTGTCGCGATTTGAAGTCAGGACAGCTTTGCTATATGGTGACCTCGAAGAAGAAAGTTTATGCATCAGCATTCTGGTTATGAAGATGGATTAAATAAAGTATGCAAATTAAACAAAAGTCTCTACGGATTAAACAACCATCGAGATATTGAAATCGAAAATTCACGCGACTGTTGGAAAAATGTAACCTGAAAGCAAGCACAGCAGACCCATGCGTATTCGATGGCAGCATTAAAAATGGGAAAGTAATATTAGCAATCTCCATTGATGACGGAATCGTTGCACAAAAAACGCACGTGCGCAATTTATAGCCTACCTGTGTTCGGAATTCGAAGTAAAAGTTTTTGAATCGTTGTATAGTACCTGGGTGTGCAGGTCATTCAGCAATCACATAATAATCATATCTCTCAAGTACCGTATGCTGAAAAAATTTTGCAGAGGTTTGGCATGGTTAACGCAAAGCCAGTAAGAACGCCAGCAGAAGGTACTCTTCAAGGTGACAAAGATGGGGACCAGAAAATATTATATCCTTATCATGAGGTGGTGGGATCTCTGATGTACTTGTCCATGGTAACAAGATCAGATCTTGCTTATGCAGTCTTTTATGCAAGCCGTTTTCTGGACAATTACAAAAGAAAGCATGTCACAGCTGTGAAAAGGATTTTCAAATATCTAAGGAGAATATCTGGAGACGGTATTTCATTTAATAACACTAATGATCTTTCGTTTATAAGCTACAGCGAATCAGACTTTTCTGGAAATCTATAAATCAGGCGCTCAACAGGAGGATACATTATTATGTTTTGTGTCATATCTTTATCGCCTAAGATTCAGCAAACAGTGGCACTAGCGACAACGCAGGCTGACGTGGCATGTGAAGGATTCAAAGAATAGATAATTAGCGTGTGACGGCTGGCTATGGTTATTGAGAGGAACGTTGCGGTATCTCCCGATGGTGGGGCAGCCACAAGTAGTACTTAAAACCTCAGTCAAAGCCATCCATAGCATTATAAAAGAGACCATAAAAATGTTCGATATTGTCATATTAGCGTACTTATTGTTTTTAAACAATAAGAAACAAATGTCATTATCAATTGGGATTGGAATCGGAATTGGTTGAAAGTTTGGTGTCGACGAACGCCATTTACCAAGTTCCTGGAGCAATAAAATATAGCTAGTGCACCACTTCCTCCAAAACACCTGTTGCATCTGACAAACACGTTGCCAGCGACTTAGGGGTAACTGTTCTGAAATAACCAATGTTTTATGGCGACGTTCTGGAAGCTCCATAAGATATTGTACGGTCATAGGCCAATGATCATTGCTGGTGCATAAAAACGATAGCCCTATCCGCCGAACTTAATTGAGACGGTACGTGATACCATTCATGCACATCGTTCGTCCTTGAATCTGAGAAACTCGGTTGGATACAAAATTGTTAAATTTTGATAAGGATCACGTGTCTACGCGAGTGCTATCGTTGATTCTGACCAACAATGAAGAGTGCATACAGATCGTTTCTGGATTTTCGCTTTCTTCCAGATCGACACAAGTTAGTTACTTGTTTTGTTTTTTTTTTTATATTTATTTATTTGATGTATATATTTATTTGATAATATACAGTTTGGCGTGACAAATTATATTCCTTAGCGATATTTATAACGGAAATACCCAAGTTAAACTTTGTCACAATTTCAGTTCTGATAATAGCACTTAATTCAGATATTTACACCATATTTTTCTCATTGAATCCAGAAACTTTTTATTCTTTTATAATTAAATATCATACGTATATCTTAATCGAAAACACTGATCATAATGCAACTAACTTTAAGTAGATAAGCAAAAAATGATAAAATCACGTGATGTCAAAATACTTAAGGCGTAATAAAATACTCTCTCAAGTTGTATTTCTCTCTTCAGAAGAAGAATGCATAAAGAAACTAGCCAAATATTAAGCATGCTTATTGCTAAATATTGCAACAATGAATAAAGCATAATGAAATATCCGTTACATGAAACTGGAGTGTAAGAGAACAATAAAAAGTTTGCATTGCTTTTTGACAAAATACTTATGCCGTCCCCTGTATTACATAGAATATTAACATTAATAAACTAAATAAAATAAGTCTGAACATACATACTCTGTGGTCATAGATGGCGACATGTCCCAAAAAACAGCATCCAACTTTGCCTTTATCCCCTTGCATTTTTTCCCATCCAAAAACAAAAAGCGAATTACTGAACGATACTTCTCTTTTTCCACTTTAGCAGAAATCACGAAACACGTCTGACTCGAATGGCTGCCAAATCGAAACCAACGTTTCAATCAGTCTGAAATTTGTATTAGCTTCGTTTGATAGATGGCAGCATACGATGATAACACTAACCTGACTCAGAAACGTCCTCTATCTTCAAACACGGGTACTTAATGACCACAGTTAGATATTAGTTCAACGAATTTAAACGTGGACATCCGTTTTTGATGAGGAGCTACCAGATTGCCCACCAGACGTGGTTACCGAGGAAGTCATTGAAAAAGTCCACGACATGATTCTCGCTAATCGACGAACGAAAGTGCGCGAAGTAGCAAAGGCCGTAGGTGTGTCGACCGGAACGGCAATTAATATTTTACATAATAAGTTGGCGATGAAAAAATTGTCGGCCCGATTGCTCACGCTGGACAACAAGCAGATGCGACTGTTAACTTCATTGCAGTGTTTGGAGCATTTTATCCGACATCTGAAGGACTTGTTGCGTCGAGTTGCCACCGTTGATGAATTCTGAATTCATCATTACACACCAGATACTAAGCAACAATCAAAACAATGGATTTCTCCCGGTGAATCTGCACCAAAGAAGGCGAACACGCTCCCATCGGTCGGTAAAGTCATGGCGATGATTTTTTGGGATACGAAAGGCGTCATCCTCATGGATTTTTTAGAAAAAGGAAGAACGATCACTGGACAATACTACAGTGAGTTATTGGACCGCTTCGACAAAAAACTAAAGGAGACAGGGCCGCATTTGGCGAAAAAAAGGTGTTGTTTCATCACGATAACGCACCAGCACAATCATCTGGTGCTGTCTCCACCAAACTGCATGAATTGCGTAATGAATCGCTGCCCGTATCCACCCGATCTGGCTCCCTGCGACTTTTTCTTGTTCCCTTACATGAAGAAATAGCTCGCGGGAAAAAAATTTAAAAATATATTTTTCTAAAAGGGGACTATGTTGAAAAATAAAAAACATTTTCTTGAAAAAAATGGTGTCTTCATTTTTAACACGGGTACTTAATGAACGGCACTCGTATTTTGAACAATGTTGAAAACGAGTTCAGCATTGGAATCGTTAACGTCTTTAAAGGTGCCACTCTGGATTTAGAACTTAGTGTCTGTCATGAAGATATTCCATTAAGCTCGGAACGGACATAAACACAAGCGCCATACGCGGCCATACTTGTCTGCAATTGAAAAGTAGCTTGAGGAAGCATAAAATACGAGGAAATCTGAGAGTGGCCACGCTAGAGAATTGAGATATATTTTCAAACCACGAAGAAAGTAAAGCTTGCGGCAAACTTTCATCCCAGCTGTGATTTCCTTCCATAAAATTTGAAGAAATATTTTTAATTTTGTGATGATATCTATCCTAAAGAATTGTAGAATTTACCAATATTTGATAAGATTGTACGTTTGTTAACTGCATCTTCAGGAAAATTTTGTGTAAAATTGAAAAGTAGACAATCTTAGCTGGGGTCCCAAGACTAGCCAAGAAGTTTGATGATTTGAGTTCCATCATGAAACGTCAGAAACGTTTATCGATCTTCTTCCGGCTCACACAGAAGAACTACATGTTCATTGGAGCACCATTTCCGTATTGGGAAGTGCCTCTACTAAATAGCTCCTTCACCTGACATCGAATTTGAGAAACCTCCTCGATGGTGTCATCCCGTGTTATGAGATCATCGATTTAGAAGTCTCTGCGAATGATTTTGGCATTAAGTGAAAACTCCCCTTCCTAGTCATAGAAAAGTTAATGCATGGCTCGGATAGCCAAGATTGCTGCTGGTCTTGTACCGTAAGTGACTGCGTTCAAAGTGTACAAGATGCATTGAAGATATTGGTCCGGGTGCGTTATGCGAACTCAGCGATACATTTCGCATATATCACCACACAAAGCAACATTGAAGAATCTGAAACGCGAAATGTTGTTTAAAATCTTTCGTTGTATAGATGGGCCTGCAAACAATAAATCGTTTAGGGATGAGGCAGATGCAGATTTTGCATAATCGTCAAATACAACGCGTAATTTCGTTGTGTTGCTGTTAAGCTTTTGCACGCAATGATTTAAAACGATGTATTCCTGAAGAAATGGGGAGTATTGAGCCTTTAATGATGCATTTTTGTTGAGCTTAGAATCGAGATTCTTAAATCGTCGTAAGCCAGTGTTGTATGAGTCCCGAAGAGAATCAACACTGGACCTGGCAGGAAGATGAGCAGAATATTGGCCAGAATGAAGGCGGCTGTAACTCTTTTGAAACCGCTTTTCACAGAGTGCATCCTCACCAGATGAATAAGTCGAAGATCCACAGGAACTATCAATCTCTCAAAATCTAGTAACAACTTCTGACAAGTCGTTAACATTATCATGATGAAACGTTCCTTCTTTGATAAGTCAATGTGGTCATCAGTTCAACATTGCAGAGCCCGGAGCTCGTTTAAAGTGAGATTTGTCTATTTTAACAGCGGCTTCCCACAAGCCACAAAAATGGGGTGAGCGAGGGGGAATAAAACGCCAATTTTAGCCAATTGTTGGGTATTTGCTGGTAATTTGATTGATATTAGAGTCATAAATCTTCGTAAGCCAGTGCTGTATCTGTCCCCAAGAGAATTAAAGCTTCCTGGCAGGAAGAGGAACAGATTGAAAGCGAAACAACTTTTCACAGAGTGCATCCTAATCAGATGATTTTTGCAAGATTGGCAAATGGTCCACCATACGAATTAAACCAACGCCAATGAGATCAAAGAAAATTCCAGCACCAAGAAGCAAATCAATACGTTGCGATTTATTAAATAAGGGATCAGCAAGATTAATGTTTTTTGGAATATTCCAATCAGAAGGGCTTACGATTGTGAATTGATATCAGCTGACTTATCAGATCCCTTATAATGATATGTTTGATCGATATGGTTTTAATTGCAATTGATTAACAAAACGAGAAGTAATAAAGTTCAGTTGTGATGCAGAATCGAGTAATAACTCGGAAAGCCTTTTAATAATAATGAGGTCAATGCAAGCAGCACGTAATCGGTCATTTCGACTTTTAAATCAGCA
Organism: Amiota albilabris; assembly: GCA_037040105.1. Classification (NCBI taxonomy): domain Eukaryota; kingdom Metazoa; phylum Arthropoda; class Insecta; order Diptera; family Drosophilidae; genus Amiota; species Amiota albilabris. The sequence goes on from JBANCV010000266.1 coordinate 36,316, forward strand.
CATTCTCCATCATCCGACATATTCAGTCTAGGGATGATGACATGTCCGACTAGACCCTTCCTTCACTTTTGATAAACAAAAAATACACCAAACGTGTGCCTAAAAATTAAAAAACTTGGTATCAAATCGATTCAATAATAAAAGCCTTATTGTAATTTTAATCCGTAGGCTCTAGAGAGCGTATTGTATCCAGGGCAACACCATCCAAGCAAGTCTGCAAATGTTGGAAATTCTCCACCTTACCCATGTCCGAGCTTTTGTCAATGAATGTTTCGAACTTTGTCTTGCCAGTGGCTGTAATCCCCAGCAAATCTTGGCATTTGTAGCTCAGGCAAACAAGAACTGCTTGTGTGGCTTAGCATTGATTAGTTTGATTCGTTTGTAATTTCACCTTTTTGATGAAGACTGAGCTCATGCGTCAACATGGTTTTAATTCCATAAACAAGATTAGAAAGTTCACTTCGAGCATCACTTTTCAAGTCTTTGAAATTAAGTTTTTCAAGATTTAACTGTGCCAAATGAAACCTTGCACTTATGGATTCTTTTCCTTTCAAACGCAATTAAAGCTTAGATTCATTAAAGTTGGATACCACTTCAGGCGTTAAAAAAGTACTCAAAAAGTGAATTCTCTTTTAATTGAATTAATCTTAACCTTATAAAAGTCGCGATCATTTGGCATCAGTGCCTCATTTCGCGATGCGGAAGGTGCTTGAGCCATGTTAAAATGTTATAAAAATGTTATGTAGGGTAATGCTATCCGCAAGAAGTGTTCGTGGTGTCAACAGAGGTGGCTGTACAGTTGAAAAGGGCCTAATAGAATCACGATCACATGAAGGCTATCGTCCAAATACTGAAAGACGCACCGTACCAGAGCTACAAGTTAAAGGGAGGATTGCTGTTCAAGGAATGTCAGAGGAACGAATTGCTGGTTTTCTAAAAGCTTATGGAGCGGGAAGTGATCATGAATGCTCACGAAACTAGTCACTTGGCCATTCGCAAGAAAATGCACAATATTAAGCAGCAGTTCTTCATTGCATGGGTTAGCGCACAGCACATTGACCATCTAGCGCCGATGGATGCAACATCAAAGCAGTATAAATTTATCCTGGCCATAGTTGATGCATTTTCAAAATTTGTTTGGATTTTCCCAACAAAATCAACCAGCCAAAAGGAGGTGATCAAGAAGATAAATGAATGGGCAGCTGTATTCGGGTTTCCAAAACGGATTGTAAGTGACAGAGGTGCCGCATTCACGTCAAATGCATTTCAATAATTTTTGACCGTAAATCTGGTGGAACATGTTTTGACTACCACAGTGGTAGCTAGAAGCAATGGTCAAATCGAGCGGATGAATCGGTCAATCGTATCAGTATTAGCAAAATTGTCAACTGAGGAACCGGCAAAGTGGTTTAAGTATGTACCACAAGTGCAAAGGGCATTCAAGGCACACATAAACGATTCTACGAAATGTTGTGAAGAAAGCTATTGCGGATGCAGAGGGATCAAGCGTTACAGCAATCAGTTGTGATAATATTAAGCTGTCAACCGGGACAGATGAAGAAGATCGGGATGGTCGAGTCTAAGCAAGTGCGGCAACAGTGGGTTGTGAAGTGCTGCACCAGCGTACTGCTGAAGTGTGGCGGTTGATCGACAGTAGGTAGCATCGAGATAGTGGTCAGTCTTGCCATAAAATTTTTATTCTTATTTCAATTATAACTAAACACAATTAATAAACTATCTCACATACATATACCATAAAAAGGTAGAGTATCTATTGTACATCTGTCATTGACCTATGAAATATAAACGTTAAACCAGAAAGAAGGATATCTTCAACTATGCCGAAGTTGTAATACTCTTCACGAAACCCCTAGAAAACGTTTTTTGTATGGGAGCTTTACGAGCTTTAAACATAGGATCTTGAACTTTATATGGTTAATGAAGATAAATCAGAAACTTATTGTGAACAAATTTCAAATAAATAACAAAAATGGTGTTCTAATAAGAACATGAACTTGAGTAGGGGGCTTGTATGGGAGGTACCTCTCCTGATAGTCCGAGGATCTTGGAATTTAAGTGGCTTATGTATATGGGTCAAAAACTTCCAGTTTTTTCTCGCTCAAAAACTGAGGGACTAGTTTCCATACATACAGACAGTCGGACATAGCTAGATCAATTCATCTCGACGCACTGATCAAGAATATACTATATATGTTATGTGGTCTACAATGTCTCCTTCTTTGCATTGCAAACTTCATGACAAACTTATAATACTATTCACTACATGAAGCGTCTAAAACATGAGTAAAAAAAAAAAAAAGTTGCTCCCACCTACATTGACAGCCTTATGTGCCCTTGTAGGAAATTGCAATCTTCTAAATTGGAAAGGTATTAATGGAATCCGGGGAACAATTTTTCCAGTCCCACATCCGGTCAGTATTGTACACTCTGTTATGTAGTTTTTTAATGATTTTTTCTGTAAACGTATACCATTGCACAATTTTGGTGGATTAAGGTTCCGTAATAAAATAATGGGACACCCTACTTCTAAAACTAATTTATGTGGAGCCAAACGTGAAAGCTGTAGAAAGTTAAGACATTCTGTTGGGAAATAAACAGTCTCTTCCAGATCAATCGCATTGTCAACGGAGTAGTATGTTTGAGTCCCTTCATTGATCTTTGACAGAATTTAATCATTTACTTTACCTAATTAATCTCCTTTAACAAAGATGTTGTCTTAAATTTTATATTATCAATTTCGGGATAAACTTTTTCTACCAATTCTTGCAGATACCAAAACACAAATGTGTTCATCTCAAGATTAATTCTTCTATTAGCTTGTGGTATCTGTCCATTTCCTTTTATGAACAATAACTCTGCAAAATTCGGGTTTTCTTGTGAAGGCAACAAAACTCTCATATTTGTCTTCAATTCCAATATATTCACATACGACCACAGGTAAGATATTTCCAATGAAGCGTTTATTACATCAGCACGTGTCCCTCTTGTCACAACCGTTAAAATTTGACGAAAGTCACCAGAGAATAATATTGTGCATCCAGCCATAGCTGACTTTGTTTCGGAAATCGCGCAATGTTCAATCTAATGCGACAACGGAAGCCTTGTTTGATATTGTAGCTTCATTCCAAACAATTACTGAACAGTTCCACATCAAATTTCCAGTATTGCTTTGTTTTGAAATACTACATACACTGTTAGTATCTTCAGATGGAATTTTTAAAGGAAGTTTGAACCACGGAAAAAATTTTTGTTCCTATCAATTAATGCGATGTGCATCTTGAGCTATAATTTGGAATAGTGTAGGTTGATCATAGGATGTTTCTCTTGAGTATTCACTGCTTAAATTCGAGTTCGCTATATTTGTGGGCATCGATAGTCTAAAACCTATTATATATTTACACGAAAGAACGTCTACTACTTTGTTTAATTCTAACAAAGCTCCGTTAAAAATATTGTCATCTGACATTATCTATCTTCGTCGTTGAATCAGTATGTCTTAGCCATGTCTTCTTGATACTTATTTCAGAGAAATAAAGAGTCGGTTACTTGACAAAATACTACAATAATTGCAAAAAAAATACCTCAATGACCTTGCTAAACACCAAAAATAGCAGCTTCTGAACTTCCGAAATTGTATTACCCCAATGGGAGTTATCTTCTAAGAGACCCATGCGATTGTATGCTGCTTGATAGATATTATAAGTTACACCTTGAATAGTACTGAGCTGTGCAATAGATGGACATTTTACTATATGAAGTAAATAAAAGCAATGATGGGATGAACTACATAAAATCTACCCAGCGCATTTGTTTTTTTTACTTCCGGAAATCTTTCGACTGGAGGCCGTTGTTTTCTACGTTGGAAGGTCTTAGCAGTCTTATTCCATGTATAAAATCTTTGAAATGCACATCATATGAGCGTCGAAAATTTGTATAAGCATACTTAAAGAATTAGGATTGAAGCATACGCAAGGGCCGTGTATCATTTGTTTTTTTACAATTTCGTACAGTGTTGGTTTAATTTCTTTCTTTGGTAACTTCGCCAAAATGACGCTAACAATTTGATCTGGTCTAATTTCATTCATTTACCATACCAGCAGATGGACATGTGCCAAACCACGTTTCTGCCATTTTATATTGAATATGTGGCATCGAGCTGGACTAAATATGTGAGCATTGTTTATGAGAAATTGGAGTTTCTGCACTTTTAAATGGAATACTCTGTTCACTATGTCGTATCTGTTTTATAGATTTAAATTGAAGTAATTATTTTCTTTGATTTCTGCCCAGTTCGTGTTACATGTTGCAGTTATAAATAGATGAGGTGTACCGTCTCACATAAGTAAGTCATTATATCCTGTGATTTTTCATCTAAACATCGAGGCCCACCAGTAAATGATGAAGGTGGTATCACTAATTGTCCAATTTCGTTGTTGTGCTCATTCGACTGTAAAGCATCCTGAAGATGAACGTAGTTTTCTCAATTTTGTTTGATTGTTTCACATGTAAGCTAATTACTCCGTTTTGTTAACATTCCATACTTCAGTAAGAGTTTGAAATTTGCATGTCTTCTCATTATTCGATAACAATAATAGTTCATGCATGAAACTGTTTTACGTAGAGGTATTCCACTAACTAGATCAACTTGAATAATATTTAAGGTATATCCATCTTCTCCCCGACATAGCATCAAAGCATAATGTAGGCTGTCAAAAGAACGGTTCTACTGAGATATTCTGTGCAAGTTGTCGTCACGATTGTGCATTACAATATCTCGTTTATCAAATTGTTATGCAGCTATCACAACTGCAACTTCACTCGTAGATGGGGCATTATAACAGCCGATGTGTTATCCAGCAGGCATTTTATTTGCATGGATTACGATACAGTGGGTGTTCCTGGCAGTTTTGAAAGACTGTATGTAGCTGTTATAGGAGTGTAACAAATCTTGTAAAAGTCTTACCAAACTTTCATCCATTGGTTGTGCAACACTTTGACACCTCGCTGACGCTTCTGTTTCAGTATCTGAGATAAAATAGATCTGTAGAAATTTGTGATCGTCGCTCCCATATGGAAGCATGCTTTCTGCTAAATGATATACTTGGCCCTGTGTTTAAAATGTAGGCACAACCAGCGTACGATGATTTACGATGATCAGAAGAGAATATAGTGAATCAGGTGGAGGAAGAATTTTTATTTTTATTTAATAATGCGGGATTTACAAGAGATGACGCTACTTATGCTATAAGCATCTGGCAAAGTTTTCCTATACTCCATTTGAAAAATATATTTGACAGCTTCAATTTCCTGTTTCCATTTGCTAGAAGTGAAAACAAAATATTTTTTTTCGCTCTTAATATGTCTAATTTCGTACCAACAAAACAGCATTTGCGGGAAGCTCTCAAGAGGAGCTTGCCAAATCATTGGGAGTAACGCCAAGCCATTTCCCACCGTTTGAAACAATTGGGAATGATCCAAAAGCAAGGAAATTGGGTCCCATATGAATTGAAGCCGAGAGACTTTGGAAGACGTTTTTTCACGTGCGAACAACAGTTTCAGCGACAGAAAAGAAAGAGTTTTTTGCATCGTATTGTTACTGGCGATGAAAAGTGGATCCATTACGACAATCCCAAGCGAAAAAAATCATACGGCTACCCCGGCCCTGCCTTATCATCGACGGCCAAGCCAAATATTCATGGTGCCAAGCTCATGCTCTGTATATGGTGGGACCAGCTGGGTGTATTCTACTATGAGCTGCTGCAACCGAATGAAACGATCATGGGAGACGTCTACCGACGACAATTAATGCGTTTGAGCCGAGCATTGCCAGAAAAACGGCCACAATTCGCCGAGAGACACTACAAAGTAATTTTGCCACATGTTGCACAGGCTGTAAAAACTTACTTGGAAATGCCCACCCGCCGTATAGCTCAGACATTGCATTGCTCCATCTGATTACCACCTCCTCAGATCCATGACGAATGGCCTGGCTAACCAGCACTTCCGTTTTTACGAGGAAGCCAAAAAATGGGTCGATGATTGAATCGAGGCCAAACCGGCCGAGTTTTTCGCAACGGAATTCGTATGCTACCAGAAATATGGGAAAAAGCAGTGGCTAGCGACGGACAGTACTTTGACAATTAAACATATAACCATTTTTTTTCAATAAAGGCTCAAAATATGAAAACAATCCGCATTTTTAATTTGCGATCCCAATATGTAATTTTATTTTTCCTTGTAAGCAACAAAGACCTTTGGCCTCATCCTTTCATTTCAATGCAGAACAATATTCGCAGACTACCGTCATTATATCTATTGAACGACAGGATCATTCTTGTATTCAATAGATAGATAGAAGTCATGGCAAAATTTAACTTATTTGACCACAAATAAAAAGTCCTCATCGACCTACGTTTGGACAATTATAGGGCTCTCTGATATCTACGTCTATAACGAAGACAAAGTTCACGTTCGACAGAGGATTCTCTATTTCTACGAAAATAACTCATTGATCTTGCATAGAACAGTCTGGTTTCCCTTTTTTCGTTTCATTATTCAGAAGTAAGCGATGTCTGTGTGCGTTCGGAGTGCTATGACCTATATTTAAACGACTTGGCATAATTGATATTTTGATAAGAAAAGATGTTCACTAACTACAATTATAATAAGTTTTGTGTTCTAGAATTTTGTCTTATATTACAAGTAAACAAATGTTTCCTTTCTCGTATAGTATGGTTTAAATGATACCTCCTTACCTAACCTCCTGAACTAATGATCCTCGAACTATTTATGTGATAACTTGCTTCATTTCTGAAGTGACTATTGCTGATGTAACTGGGGTGACTGTGAATGATGTCAAGGTGACAGTTGATGTGGTTTTGGTTGAAGTTGATAGGTCTTGTCCCTCTTCTGAAATAACTGATTGTATTTCCGTGGTTGCTCTATTCAGGGAATTAAGCTATAATGATTTTACCATATCGTATGTCGTGTTTTCTTGTAATAGTTTATCTAGTTCTAATGCAATTGTTAGGAGATACCGAGCCTTTTGTGTACCTTTTTATAATATAAAGTAATTTTTTAAGCTCTAGCGATTATTACGTTATAGCACCGACAGAATCTGAGAATTAGTTTTTTGTGACTTTTCAAGGAGTTTAATTTTGTTCATAAATTTAGTACATGTGCTTCATTATAATTATGTTTCTCAAATAATCATAAAATTATAAGCATAGACAACATGAATGCAAATTTGTATATTATATGTAATAAATGATTTTATTTGTTTAATTGACGGAGTTTTGTTATTACGACAGATTAAGTTTGTATTGCGTGACTGCTGAATTTATTTCACTTCTCAATCATAAAAACGAACACAACTGAGCGCGGTGAATGACAATGATAGAAGAAGGAACAAAAAGAAAAATAATTTGCACAAAATAGATCGTAAACATGTTTTGACCAACGTCATCGAGAATGCTCGAGTATGAGTGCGACCTGCTGCAGTGTTTTCCTCTTTTGTTTCAGCTACAGCTGCGAACAACTATTTTAAAATAAAAACTTTTCACTGTTAGTTAATCCTAGTTTTCTATTTCTTAAATAATTAATTTATATAAAAATAATAATTTAATAACTTCAATATAGTTTTTAAACAGTTACTACTGGTTTTCTGTTTACTAAATCATTAATTCAACTACTAATTAAATTATTGTTACCTATTTCTAATTACTTAAATAATTTCAACTCATAAAGTAAAGCATTTTCATTTAAACCAACAGAAGGTCTGTGTGGTTCTTCGAGCCACTGATTGCTATTTTAAAGCGTTGTTTATTTATTTGACTTTAAACCGGTCCCTGCTCGGGCGCCAGATAATTCTTTTATTTTATTTTATTAAGATCAAACAAAAATTAATCTGTTTCATTCTAAGTTTCTGTCGTAACTGAACTTAACCAATCACTGCTTTTTTCAGAGTCCAGTTTTTCTCTGCACGTAATAACTGTTTTCAAAGTTGGTACCAAGTTGAAAGTTCTACCATACGCAGTGTTTAAAAAGTATTTTAAGTATTGTTAATTCGGCGTTGATATTTCAGTGTTGAATGTTAACTTATATATCTAATATATGTATATTTATATGTAGAATTGTATCTATATATTTAAATAATGGTATACATTTTAAAGAAACCATGAAAAAATATTTCTTCTTTTCACAAATGCAGGAAATGTCAATATACACGAAAAAAAGGTTACAGCTTATTTTGTGCAATCACTTTTAGTAGTGGATGTTGGTAAACAGTTGCATCGTAGACCACCATTTTTTTGTCTATTATTTGTGGTATTGTCTTTCGTAATTTATTTTTCTGAAAATTCATATTGCTACTCCAAACCTAGATGCACGTGCTTTATTAAAATGTTTCCACGAACCAGCTTAGAGAAACGTGAGTTGGTCGTAACTCATATCAGAAATGCAGTTAGCCAGCGGAAACTATCTGAAATTGTATACTTAAGTCTCACCACAGTCCAGAGCATAGTGGAAAGATTTTTGCACGAGAATAGGATAGTGGATAAAAACTGAAACCCGCCCAATAAGAATTTTTCCGACCAGGATAAGCTCATAATTGTCCAAAAAATTAAGATCAACCCTAACTTATTGGCATCAAAATTGATCATGGAGGTAGAGGATGAGTTGGAGAAGAAATGCTGTGCAGAAACAGTGGACCGAGTGTTGCGGGAGGAAGGATTTAATGGTCGAGTACCACGCAAAACACCTCTTATCTCAACAAAAAATTAGCAAGTTCGGCTTAAGATTTACAATGACAAAGGATTTGTACCTAAATGTGCTCGTAGAATATTTGATCCAGAGTGCTGAATTCTTGATCAGGAGAGCATTTTCATTTCATACACGAAAATGACCCAAAACAAAAAGCAGCTGTTGTGCAATACACAATCCCCAGATATAAATGTTATTGAAAATTTGTGTGCAATTTTGGACTTGGCCATACGCAAGAGGAAGGTTTTTAACCGTAACTACCGTAAAACTGCCTTGGTCGAAGAATGGCAAAAATATCCCCTCAGACCACCCAAAAACTTGTTGCTTCAATGGGAAATAGATTGAAGGATGTCGTTAAATAGAATGGAGGTCATACCAAATGTTAATATTTAAGTTTTAAGATTTTTTTTCAGTTCCATTGTAGTGCACGAAATAAGCTGTGACCTTTTTTACCTGTATTATAAGTTTATCATTTATATTTTTTATAAGGTACTTTAATGATTTTAATATAATGAATTAATCATTAAAGAAAGACTGCCCTAAAAAAAAAACGTCCAAATTTTTCCGATATCTTTATTAGTTTTCGAACATATAATAATATAGTATATATAGTATATACGTATATAAAGATTTAGTTGCTGTGTCCTTCTTGATGACTCCGATGATTGTCGGCCGTCAGTACAGTCCACTTGTTTTTCGTTATGCGTGTCTTTCCATTCAGTTCTGTGTGTCTAATGCTCAGTTATTGATTCGTCCGCTAAAAAAACTGTAGTTCCTTCTTGACCCCACGCAAACGATCTCCCCAAAAGGAGTTTATAAATACCTTAGATCACTTTCTTCCAAGAACATGTGGCTATTCACGTAACTGATGATACTAATGTTTAAACCCCTCTTGACTTTTTCCCCTTTTTTTGTAGCGAGGCAACAAGAAACAGCTGATGAAGGACCAAAAAAAAAAAAAAAAATAAAATAGGCAAATTTGTAATTTTAAAATTTCAATGAAATATGCAGCAAGGAAAAAAATAGCAGCTGAAAGAATTATGTACATATACTTCATATGTTTTTAAGTCATCTATTTTCCACAAAAAATCCATTTTAATTTCCAAAACAAAAAGCAGCTGACTGCTTACTAAACAAAAAGTGTAAACACCTAGTTTTTAAACTGCTAATTTTAAGCAGTCTAAATACACTATAAATCGACTATACATGTTTACTCGTTTTTTTTTTCTCTGCTATTTTAAGCGTTATATTCGCTTTTTAACCGACTTCAAAATGTGTGTTTCCTCAGAACTTTTTTCTAGGTAAACCGATTTTAATGATTCTTTTATTTGAAAGCTGGTGCCTTTCATGTGGTGTCATATACATTTACTTCCAAGGTACAAAAATCTTCATGTGCGAACACTCCCGAACGTTCTTTTATGAAAATTTTCATAAACGAAGATTTGTTATTACTTCTCACGTTTATATATAACGATTTCATAATTTCGTTCTTGCTCTTGCTCTCGAGTGTGAGTTTGTATTAATTTTGCTTATGCTCGCATGCGAGCGATGAACAAAGGAAAAAAATGCTCTCAGATCGCAAAATGACCACAAGATCCTAGGTATACTGTTTGCTTGATGATTCACACACATTCTAGTCGTTCGAAAATGAACGCTTCATTAATGAGTAAGATCAAAACCGCACTCTGTCGTGTACAAACAACACGAAAAAATTTTTCGGCTAGCACTCGTGTGTGATTAGCAAGGCCGATTATTCTAAGCTTTTGCTTGGACTTGCTTAATTTGCATATCTAAAGTTCACAAGCTTATTTTTTATGATCATGCATATTTTGCATATTTGAGACTATGAAACTCAAATGAGCATTTGTTTTTGTTTTCTCTTACCTTAATATTGCCAAAAACCAAAACAAAAAATGTTCGAGTGCAACTCAAACTTTTCGAGTGGAAAGTTGACTTTTAGAGAGTTGATTCAATTGATCTCTGCACATTATGAAGAAGAAGATAACTTCGAATAGCGCACATTCCAATTATTTGAATAATAACTCAAAATGCATGAAAATGCATTTGAGTTATTCTGCAGGTACGATCTGGTTGAAAGTGGAATTTATTTCGTGCACTTTCGCATGTTTGACAACCCTGTTGAATAAATTTTTCCCGCGAATTCATCTGTCAAATATCTTTTTAATCTACAAGTGTATTAAACTGGTTTTTAAGTGTGTTGCGCCAAAATGTAAAAAGAAAAATAAACAAAAAGTGAATTCAGTTCGCGTATGGTAAATCAGTACAAAGGCATACTGCGAACCGATCAGTCTGTTTTGTATTGCCAATTTTGTAGTGTCTGTATAATTGGCAACAAAACTTTTAATGTTAAACATCATTTTGGAACTCAATAATACAAACAATGTGCAGAAAGGCGTGAAACAAAAAAGGAAACTAAGTTACTTTTAAAAGAAAGTGTATTCACAACGCATACAGCATGGATCTATGCAAAATGTTTTTGAACGCAAATACCTTTGGATAAAATAAGTCATCCAGCTGTAATAGAGTTCCTGCACAAATATACTAACAACACTGTGCAGAGTATCAGCAAAACAATGCTTGGAAAATATGCGGGCTGTAGTTGGAAACAAAAATATATGTATAGCTATTGACGAACCAACTGACTCTGAGGTGATAGCGAAGAAAATGGGAAGAAGCCTTACCTTTTGAACGTTGGCGTTGTAGAAGCCGGCAATGTCCACACCATGGCAACGTTCCCTAACGATTCACTGCATATTTTGTGGCCGGAGGGTAATGTTTTGTTTATATATGCATATGTATCTTAACACATTGACGGACAGAATGGAATATCCCATCAAAAATGGTTGCATGCTAAAAGTGCAAATTTTTCTTTTTCAAAGGTATTCAATATTATTATTATTATGAGGTATTTACAATTTAAAGAATTTATAAACATAGTCTATTCACAAAGTTGATTAACAAAGGATTTCCATCTGTCTCTATTGCGTGCTAATTCGCGAAGTTCGCTCATAGATTTTCTTGTTTCAGCCGTAACAGTTCGTTTCCACGTCAATTGCGGTCTTCCTCTGGACCTCGTCCCTTGACTGCTCCATTCCAATATGGCATGGAGTATTTCGTCGTTATTTTTGCGAAGGGTTTGTCCCAGCCAACCGTATCACAATTTCAATTGGGTCTTGTCCGCAGATTTACCAGAGTCGCTGATTGCTAATAATTCTTGGCCACCAGATTCGCAGTATAGTACATAGACATCGGTTGATGAACGTTTGTCGTTTCCTCATGTTTGTAGTTGTAGTATGCCAAGTCTCACAGTCATATAGCAAGACAGATTTTACACAAGCGTTAAATATGTTTATTTTCTTCTTCTGGTGGACATGTTTAGCTCTCCAGAAGTTTCTTAGTCTCCCAAATGCGGCCTTGGCTTTTTGGATTCTACATTCTATATCGATATGGGTTCCCCCGTTTGTTGTTATTTGGCTACCAAGATATTCAAAACGTTCAACTTCTTCGATGTCTTTACCTTTGATTATAAGATGGGTGCTAGTAGTGGTATTTAATCGCAAGCTCTTGGTCTTCATGCAATTAATATTCAATCCCACTTTTTTGAACTCGACAGTGAGTTTGTCTAGGTGGGTTTGCATATCCGAACAGCGAGTCCTATGTTCCAGTTGAGTCCTATGTTTGCGATTTCTGCAGATTCAAAGACTAAATCCATGACATTGATAAACAACAACGGAGATAGCGCACATCCTTGCTTAACACCACTCTCGCTTAGCTTAGTTGTGTAGAACACGGCTAGTGGAGTCTTCGTAGCAGACCTTGATGATGTTGACGATTTTTGAAGGACTCCTCTAGCGCGTAGCGCTAACCATATACCATTGCGATCTAGAGCATTGAAGGCTTTTAAATAGTCGATGAAGGCTATGTATAGTGGAGCTTTAAATTCTGCAGATTGTTTAATCAATATGCGTACTGTGTTGATAAGATCAGTGCACGATTTCTCTGGACGAAACCCGGCTTGATTTTTCCTAATAAACTTATTTACGTGTTCTGCAATTCTACCCAGTATGATTTGGTTCATTACCTTCATAACAGTTGGTAGAAGTGAGAGGCCTCCCCAGTTGGAGCACTTTTTCCTTTTTTTGGGATTTTAATAATTATGGACTCTTTCCACGTCCTAGGCACCGCTTCAGTGACCCAAACTGTTTTTAAAACATCCACCAACTTAGTGGCCATGAGGCGTGCGTCTGCTTGAAAGCATTCTACTGCAAGTCAATCGTTCCCAGGTGCTTTGCCTTTTTTAAGGGTACGGATTGCTTCTACTATTTCGTCTATTGTAGGAGGGTTTGTATCTATTTGTCTACTTGTATTGTGCCGATTTCGTTAGCTATTCTACGCTTGCAAGGGATGGCGTATTAAGCGTACGCTCAAAGTATTCTTTCCATATTCTTGCTTGCTCGTCTTTGGATATTACAATGTTACCGTTTTCATCCTCAATGGGGTTGTTGATTTTAACGTTCCCTGCGCTAATAATTTTTGTGAGGTCGCGAAGAACTTTCATGTCACCTTTTGAGGCGGCTTCTTGTGCACTCTCTCCTAGTTTGTCAAAATACGTCAATTTGTCGATTCTTCCTTATTAATTTATTTAGTGCGTTATATTCAAGGATAGGTTCTTCTATGCGCTGTAGATTACTCTTATTAAGCATATTGATTTTTATATAGTTTCATTCTGAAATTCTTCTCCAAAGAGTTACTGACATCTACTCTTCCCTTGTCCTGGATTTTTAGCCTAGTATATTGTCACAAGCAGTAGACATAGAGATACTAAGAGTTGTCCAGGCTTCTTCGATGTCTAAGTTATCTATGACTATTTTGGAGAGTTTGGCTATAAATTCCTGTTTTGTAGCATTGTCAGTTAATTTCCTTACGTTAAATCCTTGTGATTGTGCAGGTATGTTCCCATGTCGATACCGCAGTGTTTCTAGGCGGATCTCAACGCATATTAAGTAGTGGTCACTGTTAATTTCAGCACTCCGCTTGTTGCGGACGTCGCATAACAAATCACACGCCAGTCGGGACATGCAGATGTGATCAATCTGTGAGGAAAAGCTTCCATTGGGTGAGTTCCAAGTTACTTTGTGGTTGTCCTTATGAGCGAACATTGAACCTCCTATTTTAAGGTCGTGTTTGTTGCAGAGCTCTACAAGTAATTCACCATTTTCATTCCGGGTACCCATCCTATGGAGTCCCATCATTGGTTCATAACCGCTGTAAATTAAATGTTATTTAATGCAAGCAGGCTTCTGAACCTGCCAGCTTTACTAAGTGTACTGTAATATTTCCTCTACAGTACTGCTAAAGGGGAGCAGATATACCGCTGAACACTCGGTCGCCATTGCCTCATTTGTGAAAAATGGGGGACACCACGATAAGGTTGAGGTTAACAATTGTGAAGAGAGGTTATAAGAGACACATCATACACCATGACCACCCGGTATTCAAAATGGTAGAATTTTATTTGCGGTAACAGATGCTGCGGCGTATACAACTATGAAATCTATGAAGACATTGTACCCGAAGAAGTTACATTGCACATGCTTCACCCATGGCCTACACGGTGTGGTTGAATTTATCCGAATTCACAAATGTAAATAGATTTATTTCGAATGTCAAATACATCTATTGTATTAAGTAAATATATAATAAAACCATCAGTTCTCTTAGGTACCTTCTCACCACCGTCAATTCACATCCGTATTTCCGAATTTGAAATTATCACCACAACCTTGGATCGATGCGGTTTAATATTACTGCGATAATTTAAATTCAGTACGTTCAGCAGTCAATAAATCGAATGATGAGGACCCAGACGGTATTTGACGAACAAAAAAAAAAATTTTATAAGCAATGGCCTATAATCAGATTTAGTTTTTGTTAAATCCGCGAGAATTTTCGAGAAGGAGTTAATGCCATTGACGAAGTTAAAAAAAGATTAAGACACCTAGAGGATGAGAAATTTTTATTTTGGTACCCTGATTACTTCCGAAGTTGGTTTTTTATTCGGTCATATAAAAATCCCCAGCGGGGTTTTGGTACATTTTTGAACAAAAATTTTCTTTATTCAAAATCAATATCAATCAAGTACATAAATGCCATTATTATCAATGATCTTTTGCCATTTTCCAAGTAGCTTCATAATTCCATCGGTCTAGAACTTCTGTGGTTTATCAGCAAAACCAAGAGATTTTCAGCGGCTCTTCAGTCGGCCATTTTTTTTTTTTCCATGAAGGGAGTTTTACAGAGCCCCGTCAATTTGTACCGGGTCATCAAAAATGTATGTGGCTTAGCATTGTCATGATGGTCACACTTTCTTGATTGCTTCATTCAAACCACTCCTGGGTCCATCGTTTGCTCACAGCATTCTGACCGTGAACTGCACAAGTTTTTTTTGGATAGTTTTACGGCATTTTTCCCTTTTTTATATTAAAAAAAGGATCACATAGCGTATATCTTCAAATATTTTCACTCATATTCAAATCAGTATAACTTTTAACACGAACAATTTTTGTCTTCACCAAAAAAAATTAGTCTGAAATGGTGTACGTTTGACACAATCAGACACTATTGACAAAACACAGCGAAGATGTTTATATTATATGACCCAATATTTTGTTAAAATTTTCTTTTTATTAATTGTATATCCCATTAAGAATTCCCTTTCGCCTTTTTTCTTATATACTCCAATAGAAAATTATCGCAATTACACTTTCTCACTTTTCTTTCTTATTTCCTGTTAATTGATCAATTCAAGTATGGTGTGCTGCAATGGTACAGGCGTGATAATAACAATGCAGTCACATGTTGGAGGTGTAGTAATATGGCCCTTTTAAAGAGCGCTTGGTTGACCGGTCGGGACTATGACAGGCTATATGGAAATAAGTCTACCTGTGGTGGTACCAGATCTTGTCCAGACTGCTTTAAACAGCAAGCAGATTTTTGTGGTATGTACCGGCAAGTGCGTAACCAATTTTTAAAAATTATTTCGCATTTCACAACTGCTTTCGAATCCGCAACAAATCTGTTTGGGAATTATGATTTTGATCTCTTCTTGCATTCCCTCTCATTCTCTCCCATGCCCTACAGTGATACACTCCATTGCCCTCTATTTCCACATCTTCTATCCCATCGGAGCCTTGCAAATCAATATCAGTTCCTAAAGCTACTAATCTTCATTACCCCTTTTGCCTTTCATAGCAATTCCTGATGCTTCCCGTCAATCTTCTAATCGTCTATCAACATCCACTGTTTCATCACTTTCAGTACCTTCACCGGCAGCAATCACCATACCTGTTGCCATTTCTAATTTATCTAATACCAATTCAAACACAATGTGTAATGAGTAGTTTCTTATATTGAACTGAAAATAACAGGTAAACACTACAATAAAATAGTATGTAGTAAGTAGAATAAGTATATAAGTTAACACAAACACATAATCATTAGTTCTCCAAGGCATATAAATTATCTCAACAGACCATACTGAGATAAAAAGCTATGTGTGATAAGAGAAAGTATGTTTATGATAATAAAACATATGACAGACAGATGTAGTAAAAACACATCATCATTAGTTCTCCTAGACCCATAAATTATCTCAACAGACCGTACTGAGATAAAGTACTATGTGTGATAAGAGAAAGTATGTTTATGATAATGTAACAAAACATATAACAGACAGATGTAGTAAAAGATTGTACCATTGTAATCTTAAACAGTTACTACCTGTTCCTAAACAAATA
>JBANCV010000267.1:0-7500 GCA_037040105.1 Amiota albilabris
CTCACACAAAGATGGCGGCACCAGAAAATGCCCTGCCAGAAAAGTTCGGAAACTTTTAACACACACCTTGTATGTATCAAGTTATTGCAATAGACTCTATTTAATATTTACAGTGTGTTATGCAAGTAGATGACAACAAATGCATAGCATTGAGCAATTGAAAAAATGCAATCGAAGCATCAGCAGCGTCACCGTCACAGGCATCAGTGAGTGAAAAATTTGATGGAAAATTATGAAAACTTTTAACAAGCAATAAAATATTAAAAGTATCTGAGATGAATGAGAGACTTTGAGACTATTGTATAGACTATTGTCGGAGTACGTGCGAATGATGTTGCCATGGATCGTTGCTAATGATGACCATTCATTAGGGCGCAAACATTAAAATTGTCAAGTGCGAAGATGTGAAAAAAGCACAAAGACAGAAAGTCGTAGCAACTAATGGAGAGACAACACGTCGGACAAATGGACAGATGAACAGATAGACAGACAGAGATACAAACAGAAAAATATGCTTGCATGAGTTAATGAACGCCCTACCTATATGTGTGCTGAAGAAGAGGGGGAGGAGAAGGTTATAAGTTGTTATAAGATAAAAATGGTATGACGCACTTTCACTTGTGATATTTTTTGGTGAAAAAAAAAAACCCCACACACACACACATACACAAAATTAATGCTCAACAAAGTAACCTGCTACTGCTTCTAATGTTTTACGTGTAGTAAGTATTATCAATCAATTATAAAAAAAGTATCTTAGAGGACAAAAAGATGATTGTTTGATTGATTGATTGATTGATTGATTGATTGACATATAAATGGACGGACACTTTGACTTTTTAACAAAGCGAAAAGAAAAAAGTTGCAAGATAATACATAAATGAATGATAATTTTAAATTTTAATTTAAATTTAGCAAATTTAGCAAATTTATCGTTAATCATCGAAATACCTTCTGGATCTCCCATTCCACAGGAATCCAATGATCCAAATCCTGTTCACATCATAAAGTAATTTTATTCAATTTTATGTGAATCTAAGTACATAAATTCTGCTATTCATTGACATTCTTACTTTCTTTTTAGGAAATTTTGATAATTTTTTTTTTTTTTTTTTTAACATATTTTATCCATAAATCAGCCACGCGCTTAATTGTTGAACGAATGCACTTATTTTAATTATATTATTCTTAACGCTTTCTGTTACAATCAAAAGTCTTTCTATCTTAATGGTTGTAGTCATTATTATTATATAGTACAATGAGATACTCATATGTGGATACATTAAAAATGAAGTTTAAAAAATATGAACTAAACCACCAGTGAATCAACATGATATTGTTGTTGTTGATGATGATCACGATGATGATCACGATGATGATTGTGACATGTTTCATGGTAAATGTTACTGTTACTGTCATTTCCATTATACGATTGCGGATATTTTTTTATGATAGATACTACGTACTACAGATACTTTTTCTACCTGTTGTCAATTCATGTATCTTTTTCATTCATTCATCCTTGTGTGCTGGTCTTCTTCACTTTAGAAAAAAAAATTACTTAATAAAAGTGAAATTAAGCACTTAAAACGAGTTTCTACTTCTTTGGCTGAAATCTGCGGTTAAATATCTTTCTCAGCGGCAGGTTTTCTTTCTATATACGTTTACATATATCTATATATTTATTTATTGTCGTTTATATACAATACGTACAAGCATATTTTGTTAAATGTTAAAAATGAAAGTGAAGTTGGTTTCTTATAGACATACATAGCATACTATTTCGTTGATTTGTGAGAATGTTTGGTGTATTTTGATTTGTTTTGACACCATTAAGCATCAATCAATCGAATGGTTCATATGCTTCCCGTTGCTTGTCTCTTTTTTTTTTATGACAATGGAGGATTCTGAACAATGGACACTAGATTTGTTTTAGTTTGCCTTTTAATGTTTCAGTTGGCAATTCCTAATAGAAGTGATTGTAAATATCAATAGATCAATTGATTCTGAGATATGTTGGACATGCTTCTCGTTGCTCGTCTGCTCTTCATGATGTATGGTTTTGAACAGTGCACACTTGAATGGTTTCTGTCTACCTTCAATATTCCATAGGCAATTCCTAATAGCAGTGATTGTAAGTATCAATAGATCATATGGTGAGCCATGCTTCCCTTTGCTCGTCTGAACAGAGTTCACTTCATGTGTTTTAGTTTTCTTGCAATCCTTAAATTGCAGTTCCTTAGAGAAGCAATTGTAAGTATCAATCACTAGATTGCTAAATACATATGGTGAGAGACCATGCTTCCCTTTGCTCGACTGTTTTTAGTAAATTTTTAAATTGTTTTCAGACGCATGATCTAAGAGAGTATTTTCTTGCAGTCATTTGCAAATTCATTAAACAAGTGACATTTTAGAGTTTTTGGATCTGATTTAAGTGACAGCCTATTTCCTATCCTTTAACAACCTGTTGTCTGCTGAATACAATCGAATAATACTTATGAGGACAACTATGATATGAATTTAAGTCAAAGTTTAATGATGAACAAACATTATAACCAAAAATTTCTCGAACTATTGCATAGAAAATGGTAAAAATTTGGCTGAGACGGTTCGTAAAACTAAAACATTTTTGGGTTGTCGTGCAGCACCTTGGCGGACAGCAATACAGAAATTGGTGGAAAAATTGGAGCTGTTGGGACAAGTTAGTAATGTGAAGAATAAAAGCCGTGCACGTCGCTCAAGAACAAATGAGAATATTGCTGCTGTAGCCCAAAGTGTTGAAGAAAACCCAAGTTTGTCCATTCCTCATCGTTCTTTGGAATTGGACATTACACCGTATTTTGCATAAAGACTTGGGTCTTAAGGCTTATAAAGTTCAGTTAACACAAGAATTCAAGCCGGCCGATCATCAACAACATCGTGTGTTTGCTGATTGGATCCTTGAAATGCATAGAATGAATCAGAATTCCATCGAAAAATCATCTTGACTGATGAGGTCCATTTCCACCTCGGTGGCTTCGTGAAAAAGCAAAATTGTCGCATCTGGGGCTCGGGAAATCCATAGTTATTATTGAAAAGCCTCTCCATCCTCAACGTGTTACAGTTTGGTGCGGTTTATGGTCCGGTGGGGTCATTGGACCTTACTTAAAATATGAAATAAGGCTGGGGCAATAGTTACGGTAAATAGATTGCGCTATCGAGAGATGATTAATCATTTTTTATGCCCGGAATTGGCTGGTATGGATCTGGACCACGTTTACTTTCAACAAGACGGCGTTACATGCCACCCAGCAACGAAACCATTGATCTTTTACGGGAAAGGTTTATCGAAGAGGTGATCACAATTGCACTCCGATTTCTTGTGATTTAACACCTTGCGACTTCTTCCTTTGGGGCCACGTAAAAAATACGGTCTATGCCAACAGCCCAGTGTCGATTCAAGACCTCAAAGATGGAATTCGTGAGGCTATCAAGAACATAGGGCAGCCACTTTGCGATTTGGTTATGGAGAATTTCATGAAAAGGATATGATCCAATGAAATGCCATTTTTCTTTGAATATCAAAATAACACCTCTTATTGCAACACCCTTTAGTTATTTTTCAAAAATGGGGACTTGGACACTGAACAATATAAAATTAGTATATATAGACTTGTAAATAATATATTGGAAGATCTAGAATATAGAGATGAGGATTCTTGCTACAAAGTCATTCAGAATACTCGTACCTTATTGAAATTATATATATGAGAACAGTACCTGATAAAGGTTAAGTGATTTTTCATTATCCTCGTTGTAGAATCTATAATCCTTGTCTGATTCTGATATGATAGATCATGCAATCTATAATGATGTTAAAATATTGTAACATTTATAAAACACTTAATTGAAAGGTATTAAAAAAATACTATCTATGTTTTAGAAAATAGTCAAAATCAAATTTCTTGTTTGGTATTTCTGTGTTTTTGTTTTTGTTTTTGTTTTTGTTTTTGCAAAGCTGCCCAATAGTTTTTATAAGTATTTAAATACAAGCATAACTTATGTTGGTTTACTAAATATAAGTAAGTATAAATATGGATGAGTATTTGTTTGAGTTTAACATATGTAAGTACGAGGAGTGAATCGATGTTGCCTTCGCTTGTTTTCGCTTTTGTTGTCTTGTTGGTCTTCTTCTCTTCAGTGTGTTTGGCTGAACTTTCACTCAAAATATTGTGAACTTGTATCGCGCACAAATTTGTTGGTTTCTTGTTTTCTATTATTATTATTTTCTTTTCGTCTTTTAAGAAAATATGTATTGTAACAAAAAAAAAAAAAAAAGGAAAGAAAGGCAAGGCAGGCAGCACAACAAAGAGAAGAAAAAATTAGTGAATTTTATTCATTGTTTAAATGAAAGAAGGGGAAACAAATATTCATTGAAATCATATGATCAATACTTACTACGTGTGTACAAATGTATACAATAAAAGTGAGTCAGCGGTCTCGAATTGTCAACAGCCTTGTATCTGGTGGGTCATTGCCCCCATAGACAGTAATATAGAATTATAATTGATTCAACCTGATGAACATATACTAATAGTAAGTATTGTGTGTACTTCTTCTAAATGATATCCGCTAGTTGAGATAGATAGTGATATGCATGATTTCTGCTTTCTATCAACAGCATTCACACCGTTTGCCTTTAGGTCGTTTTAATAACAAACGGCACTCTGGACAAGCCCATGATTCTGGCTTTAGAACCCTTTTAAGAAATAATAATAAATGTATTACAGTTTTCATAAATCTTTTTTATTCATTATTTGTTGTATGCTCTTGACAATTCATATACGAATCAGTAATTAAAATATAGAAAATTATTAAGGCAAAGAATCAGAATTTCGGTCTTTTTTTTTTTTTTTTTGTTTGTGTTTGTTAAAAAGTGAAATATGAATTTGAAAAATGATCATTGAAAATACTCATATCCTGGGAAGATATGCACGAATGTGACTGCAGCAGTCTCAAGATCAGATCGGAAACAGCAGAGCAAGAAGGAATCAGAATTTATGCCTGTTTTTTTTTTTTTTTGTTGTTGTTAAAAGTGTAATATGAATTTGAGAAATGATAATTGGAAAGACTCATATCCTGGAAAGATATGCACACGACGTTGTTATGTAAATTCAAAATGAATTGAATGTGACTGCAGAAGTCTCAAGATCAGATCAGAAACAGCAGAGCAAGAAGGAATGAGAATTTATGTCTCTGTTTTTTTTTTTTTTTTGTTGTTAAAAAGTGTAATATGAATTTGAAAACTGATAATTAGAAAGACTCATATCCTGGAAAGATATGCGCGATGTTGTTGTGTAAATTGTGTAAATTAAAAGTAAATTAAATGTGATAGCAGCTTCAAGATGTTAGGGGTTGTTACCGCCATCAATGCTGTAATGAATATGATTCTTATGGTTCTGAGAACATTTCCTCTTCTTTTTTCGTACACAGATCAACAATTCGGGTAGCTAAAAAGCGAACTTCGAATTGTTCGTGGAGCTTCAAGTTTTCAAGTTGCTTTATTCCGCCGATTTCTTGTACCATCATATAGAGATCCGTTGCGTTGCCACTTTTATAGGCCAGAGAGAACATGTTCAAGAGTCCGGTTTGGACTATATGAACCATAGGTAATTCCTTCATTTTTACTAATTCAGCAAAAGGACGCATAATCTTAAATTTTGTGATCATATATATGATCTGTTCTGGTGTTCCATAAACAGTTATATTAGTCACAGCTCGGACTGCTTCCGTTTGGGTGCGTAAATTACCATTCTCAAAAATTTTCTTAATCGCTACAAATATTCCAGAATCAAGAACCGCTTGAATATGCTTCTGGTCTCCCGATGTTATGTTGCTTATAACCCAAGCAGCGTCCTTTGCAACATCTTGTCCGGAAACCCCGAGGAGCGTTGATAATTTCGACAAACAGCCGGAATTGACGACAACTTCAATGTGAGCATCAGAACCCTTGGAAATATTGCCCAAACAACGGAGTGATGGTAGTATACAGCATGGCTCAGCATCCAGATATTGAGCGAAATATTTTACGGCACCGGATTCTATAACTGACTGAATATTCACATTATTACTCTCGGTCAGAAAGGCAAACACCCAGCAAACGTCCTCCCTTATGAGTAAATCAAGAGAGGACAGTATGTGGGCTAGATGTGGCAATACTACTTTGATGTTATAGAATTGCAATTTTTTAATGCGTACCATGTTGAAGATAAGCCAGACAATGCTTCGCAATAGAGTTACTGGTGTATTTAAATTCATTAACGGGATCACACTCTCGACAGCATTGTGGTAAATAACAATATCACGGAATTCAGGACCATGGATGGATATGTTGAGCAAAGCCCAGACTGCATGCTCAGCGATAAGTGCCGAAGATGTACGGACCAAATGAACAATGTATGGTATAGTATTTTGTCTAACCACTAATGTTGCATTACCAGAGGAGTTCGATACAATTTCGGTCACGCATAAGACAGCTTCATATTGCAACATAGGACAATCGTCTCTTTGGAGTAACGTAATTAAAGCCGAAACGATATTAAATTTTCTTATCATCTCAAGACTTAGTGGATTTAGACCACCAAGTATTCCACGCATGTCTTGTATAGCCTTCTTCTGAATTTCCGGATTTTGATTCATCATGTTACCCATAATTAATGGGATAGTGGTTTCCGGATTGTAAGTGGTCTCAACGTGTTGGTGTTTATTATTATTAAACATATGGGGGCGCTTAGCTGCGAAATCCTGCATGTTTCCCCAATTCCAACCACCGCTGGCAGACGCCTCGTCATAACCACGCTTACGATTTGCCATTTTTATCGAAAAACTCAAATGAGAAAGTTCCTGCTCCCAAAAATACCTTGTGAGATGTGATGTGTCGAATTCCTTAAAAATAAAGATACAAATAATAATATTATTAGATATCAAAATTTCGAATATGTCAAATTTTTTGTATTAAAAGCAAATCAAATCAAATGTCATTCTCATCTTATGCAAAGTATTGTTATAGAACTGTATAAGCAGAAGATCGGATAATGGTGAGTTGATGATGGTACTACATGGATAATCCATGTTTGTCTATTTGTTAATCTCTTTGTCACAACAAACAACATTTCTGGCCAGGCTTTAGCATAAATAAAATTTATTATTTTCAATCAACAAGAGAATAATAATAGATAACATAAACTAAACACACTTCATATGAAATGGATGGAAAGGCGTTTTTTTGTTGTTTTTTTGTTCTTTCAAAAGATATAGGTATGTATATACTCGTACATATAACAAAAGCAGAGAGGCGGCCGCTTCAGTTCACAGAATCTTATATGCTTTAATATGTACCAAAGTACATACATCATCCTGCGTGCAGGAAATAGAGAGAAGTCTTTGTTCATATAGTAGTACCCCCTCCGGGAATTGATGCGGAGAATATGTTCCCTAATATTCTTCTAATGCCTACTGAAG
>JBANCV010000267.1:12500-52913 GCA_037040105.1 Amiota albilabris
AAGCTATCCAAAAAAATTACAAAAGGTCATAGGTCAATAATGGTCAATATGTACTTGATTAAGATGGATATTCAATAAAGAACATTTTTGTTGAAAAATGTAACAAAAACACTGCGAATATCGAATATTCAATAGGAGTCAATATTTCATCTTATATTGGCATAAAATTAATTAATAGTCAATAATACTAAGTTGTCAATATTTGTGTGTAGTCAATATTTCATAATAGACAATATTTTTTACTATTACAATATAGTCAATATATCAGAATAGTCAATATTTTTAAGTAAACAATATTTTGAATATACAATATGTTTAATTGTCAACTTATTCTTCAGTAGTCAATATTTCTAATCAGTCTATAGTTGTACGTAGTCAATATTTCAAACTAGTCAATTCTTCTAATAGTCAATATTTCATAGTTGTTAATATTTATAAGTAGTCAATAGTTCTAAAGAGTCAATATTTCTAAGTAGTCAATATTTTGAATAGGCAATATGTTTAATTGTCAACATATTCCACAGTAGTCAATGTTTCTAATTAGTCAATAGTTGTACGTAGTCAATATTTCAAACTAGTCAATTCTTCTAATAGTCAATATTTCTAAGTAGTCAATATTTTATATAGTCAATATTAATTGGTAGTCATTATTTTTAATGGTCAATATTTATTGTTAGTCAATATTTTTAATTGTCAATATTACTTATTAGTCAGTATTTCTTAGTACACAATAAATATTTAATAAATTGAATACAAAATTTAAAGAAAAGGAGCAAAGTAGCTTAACAAACTGTTCAGTATTAATTGATGGATCTTCTCTTTTTTGAATGTCTATTTAGAATTTGTCAATTTATGCTGAAAATATTGAATCTGCTGACAAATACTCGTATGTAAAAAGTACATAAGTATGTTTTTATTGGATCGGAATAATATATTTTTGATGGGTATGTTCATATGTAAATCTGATCTGATCTGATATGATATGATCTGACCTGATGTCAGTTTAATACAAAGGTCTTTCATTTAATTTTTGTAATTTTTGAAGTTACACATTTCCTTGAATAAAATAATCTTTGTTTCGATGATTTATCCTTAGATAATATGAATAAAATTGCATATACATGGTATATGTATAAAAGGATTCCATTTACATTTACTAATGCACACACTCTAATGTGTGTGTGTGTGTGTGTGTGTGTGTTTGTGCGTGTGTGTGTGTGTGTGGGTAAACGATGAAATTTTCGCATGAACTTTTGTGTGCCAATGTCAAACTAGTTTTCTGTTCGTTTATTGTTCATTCATAGTAATAATTTATTTTTGCTTTATTGTTGTTGTTATTCTTCATGAAGACAATTGACAACAACAACAACAATAACAATACAACAATTACAATAAAAAAAGAAAGAATATAAAAATTACCTTAAAAAAAAAAGATACAATACTTTGGCCAAAGGTAAGTACAATGGAAATTGAAATAAAACAGTAAAAAAAATATACAAAGACAGACAACAGACAAAACAAAGAGTTTTCAAATGAAATGAAAAAACAAAAAACAAAAAAAAAATTAAAGAACGGAGGAAAGGAAAATTTTTGCTGGTTTAATTTTTTTTTTCTAAATTTCAATATTAATTTTTCCCCATTTTGTTGAGCAATCAAAGATATCTTTGATGACACTCTACCACAAGAAGATGCTATAATTTTCTTATTTATTGAATCAAGAATCAGGATCTATTAACATTCTTAAGATTGCCATCTGGAACACCCATGGACTATCAAAAATATAAGTATATTGAATCGATGCCTGAGGATGTTCACATTATCTGCTTATGGGATGCGACATGGGCTGAGCTGAACTGGATCCTGTTCACTGGAATGCTTTTAAACACACCGTTTCGCATGCAATTAGAGAAAATTCAACAGGCAGGACCACTGGTGGATTTCTTAAGTTCTCCAATAAAAGACTAAATTTAACCAGAGAAGATATTTCTAATTTTTAGTTGTATGTCTTAGGCTAGCTTGATAACTAAAATTGACCAGAAGTTCGGTTAGTTAAGAAGTCTAAGTAGGTGATTGCAGCGCAATATTGTCCAAGCTGGCAAATAAATAAATATGCAATACAAAGTACAAAGTCTGTATGTCTGTCAGGTGCAAATCGAAGAAATTGTCAAAGCTAAATGGCAAACTGACAAAATTGACTAAATGTTATTCTAATGCCAAATGAATAAATTCTTCAACAATGTAGAGAGAGAGAGAGAGAGAGAAACACACACTGACAGGAATCAAAGACCATTAAAGACCAGGCCATAGCCAGAGTTCACTACAATTGTTGTCCAATGTCCACGAAACATCACTCGTATGTACGTACATATCTATTGAGTGATCGTATGTATGTACATAGTACATGTATGAAGCGTTAAATGGATGAGGATAGATGGATGGATGAATGGATGAATGGATGGATGGATGGGGATGGATGGATTGTATGGATCCATCCATGTACAGTTTAGTACGTGGTGTTTTGTTATCAATTCATATTGCATTTTGTGCATGCGCAGAATAATTGGCAGAATGACAACAAACGTTTCTACATATTTACTTTTAGCAATACATAATACACATACAAACATACATACATACTTTTACTGTGTTTTTCTCTTTTTGCTCGTATTTAACATAAATAAACATAACAGCAACAAATGAATTTATAGTGAAAAAAAAAAAAACAACACAGACAAACATATTCACAACAAGTGATGAAAATCAACATAAATTTAAAGATGCCACGACCGTTAAATAAAAGCATATAAACTACTATTTGCTCATTAAACGTCCTCACTGGCTATTGTTATTTTTTATTTTTCTTATTATCATTGCGAAACATTATATGTTCAAGCATTTGCATGGTCATAATCATCAACATAATCATGATCATGATCATCAGCAGGTGCAGCTGCAAGTCAAGTCAAGTGAATGTTCGCAAAGCTCTCAAGCGCGTCTCAGTCCAAGCGGTGAAGCGTTCCACTGCCACCACTAACACACCGGTAGGTAAGATTTTCTTCTTCTTCTCTATCAAATCAGTTAGCTTTATTAAGCTACAAAAATACTGGGTTTTTTTTATTTTATTATAAATTCATTAGGAATTATGAATAAGTTGTTTATGATTCCATTGAATTGACGGACATATAAATAAGACACATTTTACATTGCCACATGCAGGTGACGACTCAAGTACAAGACCAAAATGGCAGTGTTCTTTCTCTTCTCTTCTTTTTAAATAAATTCCAATTATTGTTTGATTAAACTATTAGATTCAATAACAAAAAAAAAAAAAAAAAAAAAAATGAAATAATAATATTGAAGGGAACGGAATCGATCTAATCTACATATGTATATTGATGATAATACTATTTTTGAAATGGAGAACAGAAGCTAAACATAGAAGTAAGAAAGTTTGTTTATTAATCGATAAAATTCACAATATGGCTGTTTAGATAGATTAAGATATTGAAGGGAATATCTAATCCATCTATGTATGTTCTATGGTAGAATCGACATAGTTGGAAACGAATGCAATAATTTAGCACTTTTGACAATTAAAATGGTTACTCTAGAAGTAAGGATGCATCCATTATATTCCTTATCTTCTGTTATTCTTCTTTCAATATACAACGCAACTGGACTTACTTAGTAAAATTGGTAATTAACGTAAAGGGTCTAATTTTTGCTTGTCGAATAGAACTGTTGCACGTCGTTTGGTTGAGGCTGGCATCCATGGACGAATTTCATGTAAGAAACCATGTCCATTGCTCGGTCAATAGATGGAAGAGTATGTGGTCTGCAGTGACGAAACGAAATCGGCTTGGCCTAGATGGTAGAAGGTATTTAGGGTGTTCAAAAGGGACAGAGATTGCTGTAATCAAGCATGGCGGAGGCAAAACCAGTCAATCAATCAATGGAGTTGGTCCAATCGAGAAATACATATGTCGACATTTTACGTGAAATGTTACTGCCTTGGGGAGATGTAACTATATGCCCAAAGCATACTTCGCGCCTTAAAATGGCCGTCGTCCAGTTCAGCTCAATCTCATTTATGGAACAAAATTTAAAAAAAAAAACATTGATGGACAGAACATAGAAAATTTGGATATGTTGTTCGAAAAAGTCAAAGAAGCCTGGTAAGAAAAACGCAAGGAAAGGTGTCAGCACCTTTTAATGTCTATGCAACGTGGATGTAGCGCACAGAAAGGCTTTCCGACCAAA
This sequence comes from Amiota albilabris, assembly GCA_037040105.1. NCBI lineage: Eukaryota > Metazoa > Arthropoda > Insecta > Diptera > Drosophilidae > Amiota > Amiota albilabris. The sequence continues at coordinate 16,761 of JBANCV010000267.1, forward strand.
TATTAACACATTTACAAAGTAAAAATAAGCATTGTTTTCGAAACATTTCTAAAATTTGTCTATAGTTTTTTGCAACATTATTGTTATGTTTCCAATTTGTTGGCACAGCCAAATCTGTGGTCTGAGTAGTAAATCACCTAGAAAATTTATTTAAGTTATGAATTTGAATTCAATTTTATGATGATGAGTAACATATACAGTATATTCGTTTCCAAATAGATGTCAACGCTGTATATGAAAAGAGCAATACCTCTAATATTTGTAATGCTCCCGACATGAGATTAGTGCGTGATTTTTTGATCAAATGAGTGTGATGAGTGAAATGTGATCGATTGGTAGAAAGTGAGCCATCGAGTGGGAAGTTACAATATAGCGGATAGCATAAAAACCTTTTCCATGAAAATATATATTTATATGCCTACTTTAATGATGAACGGTCAAACGGTATCGGAGTTTATCAATCACATATGTACATATGTAAAGAAGAAGATCAAAATAGTTTCTGATGGGTAAATTTTATAAGATCTCATCCAGTTTATACTTCTTAAAGATCTCTTCTCATGTCACACTATTGGAAATACTTTTAGAAATGTATTTTATTTATTCCATTCCATTCCATTGTTTGATTCACAAATAAATATTTTACTTAGTATGAATTCTTGAAATCACTCATCATTTAGTCATTAAAAGAAAAAAAACATAATAATTTTTTTTTTTTTTGAATTGAACTCTATGCCTAACTGTTGTTCTATAATATTGTAATTATGAAAAGCATGAAAGCGTTGCCTTTAAATACTAAGTAATAATAATTTCTTAAGACTTTATTGTTTTCATTTGAATTTAGTTCAATTTGAATTTCTTCAAATGAATCATAAAACAAAAAATTTCAAAATCAAATCATTTCTTTGCCCTTTCAGAGTTATAAACTTTTTAAGCAACATCATTAAACCATCATCATGAATACCATAATTCTCAAAACATAATGAAACACACACATATGCATTGTATGTACTCTTATGTATATAATAAACATATGTTTATGTACATATGTATGTATGTTCTCATATTAGAATCTTATAAGATTTTATTGACATTTCTGGTATGTATTTCCAAGGAACTATCAAAATAAAACATTCTTGAAGATGATGATAAATTTATTCAAAAGATCGAACCCCATAAGATTTATCACTTCACTCCACTCAGGATCACTAATCTATATACATATGTAATTAGTATATACGACGCCACTCTATCAGTTCCAAAGCACGTGTAAGCGTAAATAGTGCCTCTGATCAAGAATCCATATGATTCTTAGAAAGTTTTAACTGTAAACAATATGACTGACTATCTGAGGAGTCAAAATGGATTTTTTATATTCAAAATAATTAGAATTTCGTTTGTTGACAATATCAACGTGATAATGACCTAGATATTTATTAGAAATAATATCATTTGATGATGATTAACTTTCATTGGAAAAAAGTTTTCACGATTCTCTTTACCAATCAGACAGAATTACATATATTTTTGTATTAATGCAAGTGTACATTATGTACATATGTATGTATGCACCCATTTACAGTTATGAAGTGGAATTTTTTTCGCATTTCATATTCTATTTCTCTTCTGCTTTGTGCTCGTGCTCGTGATCAGTCAAACTAAGTCTATCAAAGAGTAAAGAAATCAATCGCGAAAAAACGTTAGTTGTGTTAACCCTTGAATGTCATCCTTATTTATTGTACACTAACCTCATCCTTTGTCATATTGACCACGTCCTATTTAAAGTCGCTATAAAAAATATAAATATGGATTTCATTTTTTTTTAGTGAATTTTAAATTTAAATTAAAAGAAATTCATGTCATTTTGTTACTTCTTTAACTTAAAATCTGAGATCAAAACAGACAATAAAAACATGATTACATACATGACAATTAGATCTCGCGTCGTCATTTTGACGAAGGATGACGCTCTAGGGTTAAATAAAAGTTAAAACAAATAAAAAAATATGCAATACAAAAAAAATTATATACGCGTATGCACATATATACATACATATGTGGCAGGTAAGTGAAGTGTGTGAAGTGATGTTTGCGTAAGTGTGATTTAATAAATAGAAATAATATACATATCTATCTATGTAGTTATGTATGAATGGACTTATATGCATGCTTGCATGTACAGATGTTATAAACTGTATATATACTACATGGTTACCATACATACATGCATGCATAGACATGTACATATGTATGATATCTGCCCAAAAAAATTAAAGGCATGACGCGGTCGCCAAATCTCTACTGCGTTTCTTCGTTTTAGTAACTTAGTGTACATATGTATGTATATATGTATGCATGTATGTTTGTAGTACATCACATTTTTATTTCCATTGTTTGCTTTGTTCTCTTCTTTGCATTTTAGTTTGGTTTAGTTTTGTGCATTTATTCGTTTTTAATGCTTTGGTTGTTTGTTATTATTGTTGTAGTTTTCCTTTCTAGGTACGCGCTTCTTGCGTTTTTCGTTTCAGCATTTTGATGTTCATTGAGAGCGGGACAGACAAAGAAAGAGACTGTGTATTGTTTGTTGTTTGTGCTTTGCTTTGTTCTGCTGATTTTGTTTTTTCTCTCACTTATTCTTTCGCGTATTTTGTTTGACTTTTGTTGTGTGAGGGGAGTGAGTAATTTGAAAATATTAGAAAGCTAATCAAACATAAAGTATTCTGTGAAGAAATGAAAATGTTTTTACTCTTATGTGGTACAAAGGATAATAACTAATACTAAAAATTTATGACTTTGCTTTATACCAGCGTTTCTCATACATATGTATGTATCTACTACTAATCGTCATAACTCAAAAATTGACAACCAACGAACACTATAAGTGCATGCGAGCGAATCGGATGATGAGAAATGGACGAAAAATTCAGATTAAAAAGCGGTACAAATTGGTAAGAATTTTTTAATTTGAATATGCAAATATATGTATAATTTGAAGGAATTTTGTGCTGACTTCTAAATGGTACATCATTAAAACGAAAATTGTAACGTATTACAATTCCAACATTCATAATGCCAACGGTAAGGAACTGTTAAGAGTATACACAGCTTGCGGAAACTGTTGGTAAGTTGATAATTTTCGCTTAGACTTTTAATAATCTTTATAATTAATTTGTTACAGATTCTTCACATGATATTATAACAAGTCTATTGCCATCCGTTCTGCATTCTTCTTCTTAGCTTAAAAAACAAATCCGGCTCCAAGAAGAAGATAACCCTGCCGGATGCACAAGAGAGTTTTGTGGCTCCTCCAGCATTATTTCTGTACAGAAAGCACATTAACTGTTTCGATATCAATGCTTATTTTGTACATTTTGACAAAAATTTGTATAAATTAGATTCGTTTAATTTTTTTTTTTTTTATATGAAATAGACACTTGCCATGATACGAAATCAGCAAATCTAACTGACCCGCCTGTTGAACTTTATGAAATCTCAAAAGTGAGTGCATTAATTAATTTGTCAAATTGTTGTTGTTAAATTTGTTAAATTCCTAAAGTAATTGTATCAATGCTTTAGATGCGAAAATAGTTTGTTAATTTAAATAAACATGCTAAGTACTGTTAGTTGTAAGCAGCCATCAGAATATAATCAATTCTGCGGTTAATTCTTGTGTTTCTTTATCTATTAAGTCAAGTCTTAAATTTTCATACTTTTTAAATATCGTATGAGTATGGAATACCTACCACCTTATTTTGAAAAGTCTTGTTTTCTTATTAATCAAATAAAGAATGTTTAAGAAATATTAGTTGTTCCCATAGATTAGAATCAAACGAATTGAACTTCTGTGCAAAATTACATTATAAAGGAAATTTGTACTATATAGGTACATATGTATAAGAAGGTTTAAAACTTAGCCAACAAAGATAGAAATTGGAAATCTTAAATTGTTTAAAATAATGTTATTAATTCATGGAAATGAAAAATTTAATGAAAAGTTGTGTGTAGTAACAACGAAATAGTGATGAACAAATTTTGTTCACATTTGCAAGCGTTTGAAACTGGGAAAAAGAAAAAGAAAAAGTCCAAGAATTTTTATTAAGGAAATATCATATTTTACAAGTAGCCCATTGCATTTATACCAAATGAATAATGGAAAATTTTTTTATCACATATAAATCACTTTAAAAACATATAAGTTTGAAATCTAATTTGATGATTAAACTTTCCAATTATGAAAAATAGTTAAATCAGGATTTGAAATATTTATTTCAACTATGAGAAATAGTTAAATTGAAAGCGGTGGCTTTTTAAATTAAACATAAAAATAGTAAAATTGAAATGGAACTAGAGAAACCTTCTCAATTTGACTATGCTTCTAAATTCAATAAAAACAATTCCACATTAATTCAAATATGTTTTCATTTCGAATTAACCATGAAAAATAGTTTAATTAAGTATGGAAACGTTTTTTTCTCTGGGTGCAGATATTTCAGAATCAAATAACAATGAATAAGAATTTGTTAGTGAAGAAGAATTGGCGGATGCTAATAAGGTTTTACCTATGTATGGACATATCAATGAATTTCTTTATTAATTGATCTATTTCGAATGTTTGTGAAGATGAGAAACAACTTACCAAATATTGTACGAATTTGATTCTCGAAATGTCATAAAATTATTACATTATTATTTTAAATAACATATTGTATGTATTTGATTTGGTATAAGTTGCTTGCCAAGATCATTTCAATTGATCAAAAATGCAATGATCAAATCCAGTATCCAAGCACTGTAGTGTGGAGTATTTATTTGATTAGTGAGTTTTGGCAATATTCATGAGCACTACTACTGATTGCTCTAGAAGTAGCTTTCTGTGAATATTGATAGTGCTCACTGCATTTCTTCAATATGTACTTACTTATTATACACTTTCCCTCCTCTCCCTAACATAGAAACCAATGTAAAATTATGTACAAACATATGTACAGATGTAAGTCAAGGTATGAAATAAAATCTTCAGCTTAGGCACGTGTGGGCATATTGACAACAATATATTTAATTTCCTGTATGCAGGTGTTTAGCAACAATTTATTAAATACACAACTACACACACAACACATCACACAAGAGTTTTATTTGTGAATTTAAAATGTTTTACACAAGGTCTAAGAGAGATAATTTTATGATTGTTAAATTTTCTCTACAAGAGGTATGGGTATCTCAGATTATTTCAGATACTTGAGAAACTTGAGTTTGAAATAATCATATTTAAATAAGTACATACATTCTATGATGGTTTAGAATTTCTCAACTCCAAGTTTATGTATAAATTATACAATATATTCAGACAATTAATCCAGAAATAAATTAATGATAAGTCAGTTAATAATTTGTTTAATAAATTGTTTAAAATAAATGCTGCATGATATTGTTATTGCAAATTTTTGTTGAATTGTGTTAAATTTTTCATTAAGTTTTGGTTTTATACCAAAGTTTAAATACACTTCGCCGTCTTGCATTATAAGTACATATATCATAGGGTGACACATTATGAGTTCAATTCAATACTTTTTGAGCAACATTATTCTGTTATGGTATTAACTATGATTATTGATTTTCGATTGAAGGACTCCATCATATCTATGCCTTTGGTGTTTGGTGGAACACTATGAGCAATTTATTTTCCAAAGTTAAGGATTCATTTTTTTTAATTTGAAGTTTTCTACTCTAATCATGCGTTACGAATATCAAACTAAAGTGTGATATATACAATTTATTACTATTATTATAATTATTATTATTGTAAGAGTGCTAGTGAGTGGATACACTACATATGTACATACAATATTAATATACTTAGTTGTTGTTGTGGTTATTTTTATTGTTGTCATCATTGTTTTGTTTATTTGTGACACCCACAATCAGTTGAATGAAATGAAATCTGACATTAAAGCTAAGAAAACAAAGCAAGGAGTGTCGCCAAAAGCATTAAATTCCATTGCGTGTACGCAGCAGTGGACAGACAGACTCAAAACCAAATTGAATAAATGACAAATAGCTATACATATGCACGTATGTATTGGTATATAGGAACAAATATACCTATACAAATGCACTGCTGGTTGGCTGGTGAAGTCACAATAAGAAACAAGAAAAGGCAGGGCTCCAACATAAAACGTGTGGCACAAAGTCTAAAGACAATTGAAAGAGATGATCAACAATGAGAAGAATTCCTTACATTACAATTGAATTTGATGTCACACACACACACACACACACACACACACTTTATTGAACTCATCTAAAGCAACTTTCGCACCATCATAGCCTACATTGGCAAAATTTTGTATTTGTTGATTTATTTGTAGTTGGATTTGTATGGAATTGATGGAAATTGATACTAAGCCAATTATTGGGACACACACACTCTAATGTACATAACTCTGAAACAGACGAGTGAACATGAGGTAACAGTAAAAAGTAGCCAGGATTTCATTCACCTTACCCTAGGTCACTTGTCGCATGAGCAAAACCAAGCAACATATAGACAATTATTATGTCAAATCGATATAAAAGAAAACAAAAAAACCAGAAAGAAGGGTATCTTTGATGACTATGTCGTAGATGTAATACTCTTCACGCATCGCCTACAAAAAGTCTTTTGTATGGGAGCTATGTGGGAGCAGTAATCCTAGGATCTTGATTTATGATTATTACGATTAATATGGATCAGAGATCTATTGTGTCCAAAACAAAACACAAAAAAGTTTTCTAATAAGAACATGAATTTGAGTAGGGGCTCTGTATGGGAGGTACCCCACTAGTGGTCCTATTCGGCTGATTCCTGCTGATTGCTGCGTATGATAAAAAGAAAGCTTCCTATAAAATTTCAGCTCTCTACCTCAAAAACTGAGGGGCTTGTGTGCATAAATACAGATAGACCGACAAACGGACATGGCTAGATCAACTCGTCTCGTCGCACTGATGAAGAATATACATATATACTTTATGGGGTCTACGGTGCATTACAAACTTCATGCAAAACTTAAAATAGTATTCACTGCGTGAAGAGTATAAGAGTTTTTTAAATGAAGGATGTTTGTAACACTTTGGTCTTTGGTTGATCAGGAATAATAAAGCGTCTAAGAATTGTGTTACAAATTTGTTTAATGACTCTCTCAAATGTTGCTACTACGAAATTTTGGTTAACTTTGTTTGTGACAAGAATTAAAGAAAAGGTAAACCAAGAATCCATGTACTATATAGTGACACTAACAGATATGAGATACTTATACTGTTAGTACTACTGGTTTCTCTTGGCTTCTAACTGATGACCTCAATTAGAAAAGATTCCTCTACTAACGAATAAATAAAGTATTGAGCTAAAAGTTATTTAAGGGTCAACATTCGATGATAATTAAATAATTTCACAAAGAATAGCAAGAGACATATGTATAAATGTGTGTAGAGATAAATACAAAAAGCCATCGCTAACTAATCTGCATAGATACAAACACACTTTATTGCGGCGTCGGCAAAAATAAGAAGAGGAGAGAAGAAAAGAATGTAAAGAGAGAAATGAAAGAAAAAAAATAAGCAAGACAAAAGGAAACAGTTACTGAGAATGAATGAAATCTGAAGTGTGACGCGAGATGGTCATCAGCATCGCTTGAAAAAAAAATAATAAATTTACAAAACACAACAAATAAATGCGTATGTTTCTATTCGAATTCACATTATTCAATTGCTTCCACTGAATTTTTCCTTATACTGAAGACATCTTTAGTTGTTTGTTATTGTTTTTACTGATGTTTTGGTTATATACTTTTTGATATATAGGAAAAATACATATGTACATATGATAAGCGATCTAAGCTGCATAAGCATAAATGTCTTGCGCTAAGAAATCGTTCTCTTGGCATTGAGTAACGCAGAAAATCTATTGATAAGACATTTATGAAAAACAAATCTGTATTTCATTCATGCTTTGTTCTTTTCAATTAAGACATAAACATAATACGTTGGCAGCTAAGTCCAATAGAAGGGAATTGCACTCTCAGCACATGCTGGCAACAAGATGGACTACGAGTACCTGAGTCAGTTGATGGTTGCAGGCCACTCTCAAGACTCTCTAAGTGGGCGACAGACGCAGGTTGTCAAGTCTTCCAGGTAATTGGAACACTTTATTTTTGAAAACGTAAATTCGTGCATCTATATTCCAACAAGAATAGTATTCGGATGGTGATGGAAGCACTAATAGGTCACACCAAAACTTCACACCACATATATATACATAGATGAAGAAGAGGCAGAAAGCTACTTCTGTGCATTTCTTGGAACACAGACCGATTTGCTTGGGAACATTACATTGGTTATATTTGATAAACTTGGCGCTGTTATCTCATGTGGTCAAATCTGCGCGATGATTTCAATGATGACTGACTTTTCTTTCGCAACATGTTTTGTCTATTCATTCACACACACACACATATATATATACACAATAATTTGTTCACATACCTTTAAATATGGAGATTGATGAACCTTCTTATGCTCTATGTGCTCTTGTTGCTGATTCCAGGAGGTGTTCCCTTCTTATGCGTGTGGTCAAAGTGTTCTAGAACTTAAAAAAAAAAACCATATAATTATATGGAATTATATATTTTTTCTATAGTATATAAAATCACATCTGAATGGCTTCGATAATATGAAAACAATTATTGCTCAGTAAACAATTTGAAGAAATATATTATTTTCATATTGATAAATGTGAATAAATACTGTAAATCATGTTTGTCACTTGGCAGACCAAATAGCTATCAGACTACTTTGAAAACTGTGATTGCTTTCTTACAATAAGCTAGTTGATGCAACAGTGAGGAGAGATGGCTTGAGCACTTCCTTACTGTAGAATAATGGTGATGACGCAGCCTGATCTTTTAGCTAAATGTTCACGAAACCGAAACAAACTTTTGCAATTGGTTGCTATGCTCCGCGAGCCAGTTTAAAAAAAAAATAGCCGCAATCCGGCGATTTCTTGACAATGAAATGCACATTTAAGGGATCACAAACATGGAGGGACACCGATACGCAAGCACAGCATTTTTGTGAATTTTTTATTTAAATTGAAAAGGAACCAAACACAACTTATTGCCAAACGCAATAAGAAGCAACACTTTCATAAGTCACGAATTTACTCAGTAAATTGCTTCTATTTTTACTAACCTTGGAGTTTTGTGATTTAGGCTTCTGTCAATGTAACTGCCGCTGCCGCTTTTCTTCTTCTTCAAATCACAATTACAATCAAAAGACTCCCGGATTCTGTTCTGTTTGCTTCAGCGTCAAATAATTAATAAGCTCCGATATCACAATAAAACGCGTCTCGACAAATGAATCCACTTAAACAAAATGCTGCGATTGAACAAAAGTATATGTAATTCGAAACTGTGAAAAAAGTGCTGTAAAATGCAGATTGGTTTTAGTGTTGCGAAATGGATGTGATAAGTACCGAACCCTATTATGCAAAATCATCAGGGTTGCTTAACGCAACTTTACAGAAAAATCCAACCCTACTTAAAATGTACTTACATTCTGCATAAAAAAAAAAAGAAGGAAATTGAGCAAAAATAAAGCATATGAAATTCTGATTAAAATATGTATTGTACTACAAGAATATTAATTCCATTTTAATTGCGATTCCTTTTAGCCTGAAAGCAAATTTTAGGGTGAATTTTTAATAGACATGGTTTTATATAAAACTTGAAAGGACATCACAAAAAATGGCGGAAATAATGGAAAGATACGCGTAAAGCATTTACATGCGTTGAGAATGGAAATGGTTCCAAATGGACTCAATAGGATGAACTATCCAATTACTAAGTAATTTGTTACATTTTTACATACTTTGGAGTTCAGAGATTTAGGATTCTGTCGCTGCCGCTTTTTTCTTCTTGTTGCTACAGGGCAATGGTTGTTGTGTTATCCAAGTTTTTATTTTAAAATCACACTCGAAAAACTTCCGGATTATATTCACTGATAATTTAAGGAAATATTACTGTATATATTCTTTTCTTGGGCGTCAAATTATTAATAAGCTCCGATATGACAACAGAACGCGTCTCGACAAATGAATCGACTTGAAAAATTGCTGCGATTGAACAAAAGTATATGTAGTACGAAACTGAGAAAAAAAAGTGCTGTAAAATGCGATAATACGCTATTATGCAAAATCAACAGGGTTGGATAATGCAGCTTTACAGAAAAATCCAACCCTGCTTGAAATCTCATACATTCTGCAAAAAAAAAGGAAATTGAGCAAAAATAATGCATACTACAAGAATATTAATTCCTTTTTGATTGCGAGTTTGTCTAGCCTGAAAGCAAATTTTAGGGTAAATTTTTAATAGTCATGGTTTTAACTAAAACTTGAAAGGGCATCACAAAAAATGGCGGAAATAATGGCAAGATACACGTAAAGCATTTGCATGCGTTGAGAATGGAAATGGTTCCAAATGGACCAGAAAATGCTCCCATACCCAATAAGAAAACTCAATAGGATGAACCATCCAATTACTAAGTAATTTGTTTGCAATTTTATATACTTTGGAGTTCAGAGATTTAGGATCCTGTCGCTGCCGCTTTTTTCTTCTTGTTGCTACAGGGCAATGGTTGTTGTGTTATCCAAGTTTTTATTTTAAAATCACACTCGAAAGATGTCGGACTATATTCACTGATAATTTAAGGTAATATTACTGTGTATATTCTTTTCTTGGGCGTCAAATTATTAATAAGCTCCGATATGACAACAGAACGCGTCTCGACAAATGAATCGACTTGACAAATTGCTGCGATTGAACAAAAGTATATGTAGTACGAAACTGAGAAAAAAAGTGCTGTAAAATGCGATAATACGCTATTATGCAAAATCATCAGCTTTACAGAAAAATCCAACCCTGCTTGAAATCTCATACATTCTGCAAAAAAAAAAGGAAATTGAGCAAAAATAATGCATACTACAAGAATATTAATTCCTTTTTGATTGCGAGTTTGTTTAGCCTCAAAGCAAATTTTTGGGTCAATTTTTAATAGACATGGTTTTTTAAAAAGCTGAAAGTAAAAAGTTGGAAAATGTTCAGTATGCTATTATCTTAGAAATGCTAGGGTTGCAGAATGAAGCTCAACTCGATTTAGGTACACCTAAAAGAGAAAAGTATATGATAAAGTAGTATTAAAAATTAATATCAGATTGACGACCCCGAAACTATTTAATGCACCAAGAGCAACCTTGCTGAATGTAATTTCTTTCTAATTATCATTCTGACACATGGTATGCAATCGCTCCGAGGATGCCTACAAGTTGGCTTGTGTTTGATATAATGAGTGTCGAAAGCATTCAGATGCAGACAAAGCAATTGGAACATGAATTTGGTCAAAGTGGTAAAGTCATGATCAGTATTTTTGTAAGTATGTGCTAGCCTTAAAAATATTAAGGAAGAATTAAGTGAAACGCGTATGGATTATGGTTTGCTCTAGGTTCATTATTAAGGAGTTTGCGGAATACGCTTCCTGAACCAAAACATATGTAAGTATGTTTGCTAACGAAATTTGCCCCTAAAGGGAGAGATCCATTATCTCTGAATGGAGTTCGTATTCCACTTATACCTTTTGGATAACTCTGACTGCAAACAAAGTGAGAAATGTTTGGAAAACCAAAAGTGTTTATATTGCGATTAGTATTGTTTAGACATGTTGCTCGCAACAGGTATGTGTTAATTTAGCATTGTGTTGCCTGTTTTGAACTGCTCCGAACTTTAATGTTTGCCTTCTATTGTGCCGCCATGTGAGACCCTAGCGATAGCCTTCGTTACCACGGGCATTGTTCTCATGACTGATTTGCACTACAAAGCAATTACTAATTTAAATTGTATACTCTTTATATAGTGAATACTATTTATTATAAGTTTGTCATCAAGTTTGTAATGCAAAGAAGGAGACATCGTAGATCCCATAAAGTATTGTATATATATTCTTCATCAGTGCGACGAGACGAATTGATCTAGCCATGTCCGTCTGTCTGCCTGTATGTATCCAAACTAATCCCTCAGATTTTGAGCCAGGGAGTTCTTTACTATACGCAGCACATTTGTCGGAATAAGCCGAATAGAACCACTAGATACCCCCAACTCAAATTCATGTCAACTTTTTCGGTTTTGTATGTATCAAACTGAAATTGAAACACTAGCAGTATTTCACCCATGTACATAAGTCCTTGGCCTACCAGGAGATGTACGTCCCATACAAAGCCCATACTCAAATTCATGTTCTATTTAGAAAAGCATTTTTGATTTTTGTCCTATCATCTTGAAATTGGGAGACAATAGGTTTCTAATCAATATTCATTAACCATGACAATTTCTAGATCCTTGGATTACTGGATCGCATGGCTCTCATACAAAAGACATTTTCTAGGGACTGCGTGAAGAGTACTAGATCTTTGCAATAGACGAAGATACCCTTCTTTCTAGTTTGATATATTGTAGTAGCTTCACATCAAGGATAATTGTACAATGACTTGGATGCAATCAAACTGTATCCTCGAGTTACATGCAACATGAAAAATTTATATGAAAATAATTGAAATCAAATGTGTAAAAAACAAATCGGATTGAAAATATCAAAATAAAGAAAGTTGAATTGCATTACGTGAGCAATTAACCAGAAAGATTCACGTTCAAATTGGCGACAAATGAAAACAGAAGAAAACAGCAACAACAACAACTGCCACTGCTCATTTCTTATAAACCTTAGCCAATTTCGTGCCTGAAAACAAAACGAAGCAACAAAAAGAAAAAAAAATGTAATAAAAACGCATATTAAAATTCCAGAAGAAATATGGAGAGAGAGAAAAAAACATAGAGAAAAAATTAAAACAAAAACGGCATTCGTACGTTGTTAGAATAAACAATTATGTTGGACTGGAATTTTTGCTTAACCATTTTTTTTTTTTTTCGTATTTACACTACTATTGTGAATGGTGAGGGTATTGTTGTATTGTCATAGTGTTTGTTACATATAAAACCATGAAACGGAGACCTCAGAAACTAAGCAAGTATATGGAAATGGTAATGGTAATGGTATGGTTGATAGTGCTGATGAGAACCGATCCGATCCGATCATTAGTATGGATACTTAAAATCTCATAGTCCCATAGTTGTAACATTTTTGGAAAAACTAGTCAAGTTATTAATGTAATGTCATAGCTTTTGTTATTAATTCATACTACAATAGTTCATGTTAATATATTGTGTATGTATATTTCATCATCATCGGTCATCAACTTACATCCGTTTCTATGTATACCAGCTGCTTAGTTTTTCAGCTATTAAGTCAATTACTGGAAGAGATAATGCATATTAAATCAATATTTGTTTTTGTTGTAAGAATATACGTACATATTATTTCAAGTTGCTTCGTGTTTTATATTCTGTCGATTATCTGACCATATGCTGCTTTGTATACGAGTCTCTCAAATGAACTAGTATAAATCTTCAATTACTGGAAGAGATAGTCCACAGCTATTGTAAAAGTAATTATAATTAAATTCCGTACCACTTTAAATGAAGGATATGCAAGCTTTCATTTGATATTTAAAGTCTGCAAGTCTGAGGATCCTGAATATTTCAGATTTTACAGAATCAATGTAGTCGTATAATAAATATGATATAACAATGGTATATAATCTTCGGTGAACCATAATTTATTTTCTATTTTGTTACACTTAAAAGGTACGAGTAACATGTATGTAAGTACTACATATATGTAAGGGTAATGTACCTTTGAACTCATATTGTTGTGTATATCTAACGTATCTATATATGTATGCTTGAACGTGTCTCTTTGCATCTAATTGAATTGGCGTAAGAGCAGTTAGCATTAAGTTATGTTAGGCTGTTGAAGTTGTTGTTGTTGTTCAGGCCCGACAAATATAAAATGCGGTGCCATTGACCAAAGTAAAACAAAAATTTCTCTTTTATTCATAAATGCTTATAATATAATCTTCACGCAGTGAATGGTATTATAAGTTTGTCATAAAGTTTGTAACACACAAAACGAGAGAGCGGAGGCTCCATAAAGTATATGCATTGATCATCTAGTAGAGATCTGAAGAAGTTGTCTTTTTACCCTACCCAGTACATTTGTCTGAATTAGCCGAATCGGATTTCTAGGAGGGGTACTTCCCATACTTATCCGAAATCAATTTGAAGTTGTTATTGGAAAAATCTTTTTTTTCTGTTTTGCGTTATAGAATCAAAATTTAGATACTATAAGTATCTGACAGTGTTCATCAACCAACCATCTAAATTTCAAGATCCTTGGATTACTGGATCGCATAGCTCTCATGCAAATATTGTGGTCTCAAATTGGAAACCTAAACATAAGTCTAATCAATATTGTAAAATTTCTGTATGCTCAATCACAGGAGCTTAGGCAAAAATGTTTTCTAGGGGATGCGTGAAAGGCCTTTCAGCTTCGGCATAGCCGAAGGTAACCTTATTTTTGTGTTTTCCAATTATTTTCTCCTTTGCTTTTCGGGTCTTTAATCTATGTATCTATAATATTTCATTAAGAAGTATTATTTTACAAAATAAAAAAGCAATTCTAATGATCAAAACAATTATGATTGACTATTTAGAATATTCAAATTTTAATTAGATATTATAAATCCTTCTTAAACAATGGAATAGAAAATATATTACAATATAATATGTCTTCTGATGCATAGTCTATATCTTCGTCAGTGACAGTTTTGCAGTTGAAACAAATTCTCTTATAAAATCCATTATAGTACATGCAACACACAAAGTTTCTTCTGGTATTTCTGTATATTTGGCGAAGCATAGCCAATAAATCGTATAATATTCTTAGAGATTCCTTTTATGCTTTTAAGATATTTTTGAGCAGTAAGTTTTACTATCTTCCTCCCGGAGTTTTCTCCAAGAAACTGTGAGTAAAACATATGCATCTGTTGATATGAAGCATTTCAGTTGCTTGCCGTAAGCTTTACTCCTCCAAATACATACATACATGTATGAATAAGGAGTGACTTTTTTCACAACATTTTGCTTGTACTAATGGATTTTGCTCAATCAGATGAATTAAACTTAAATAAAGTTATCCAACCATTCTTAGATGCGTAGTAGTACTGATGGAATGAACATAAATAAACGCTTAGTTTATGATCCAGACTTACATAAGTATTTACACATTAGAGAAAAGTAACTCGTTTTTTTTGACATTTTTCTTCCTTGGAAAGATCTTTTGCTAATGCAAATGTAAATTTTTGCAGGCAAAGCGTTGAATTTCTTTGAAAACATACAATAAGAAAATTATTCAATAGTCAAGGCAATGCAAGTATCCCTTCAGATTAACGAATTATTGGTTAAGATACTTTCTTATAGTTGAATTATTGCATTAGTATTGTGTTAAAAACAAATTTTAACCTAGTCAGTAATTGTATACTGGATTGGATTCTAGTTAAGGTAGATGCGGATAAATGATAAAATCATATGTATATAGATGTCTCCCAAGGTCTCAATCGCAGAAAGCTTACACTCATGGATAGCGCCTCAGACTTGTCGCGTCACAAGACAGTAACACGATCGCTGCCGCCATTGCGGCGTCATTAATTATGAGTGTCGGTTTCGCTGCGCAAATACTCGTAATAAGAAATCGTTGGAATCAATAGGATATATTTGTTGATAAGACTATTACACTTATACGTATGTATAAATATAATTTTGCTCTATGGCTTTCTATTATTTCATGCTTCTACGAACTTTGAAACTTCAATAATAGTATATCATGGTCCGCATAATGTTCTTTTGAAGTTTTTTTTTTTTTCTTTTATTAAGGTCATCCAAATTTGAGGGACAGCTTAATTCTCCTGCTATTTTTTGGGTCAGGTACCAAAGTGCAGAAAAGTTGCTTTTAATATTTAATGTTGACCTAATAATCCCTGGAGTTTCAGAACAATCAGACATATTATTATACCACTCATGAACCCACTCAACCCATCGCCAAAGCTGTCTATTAAACAGATCAAATTTCATTCTACCGAAATCAAAGATAGAAGTTTTTAGTATGGAGACCCCTTCCATTTTTTAACTTTATTTTAGTTTTATTATCTGTTATTATTAAGATGATAGTAATAAACATTCTGTGAAAATTTCAACTGTCGATTTATTACGGTTCATGAGATACAGCAGGAGTTGGACGGACGAACAGACAGCAGAAGATTAGTAATAGTTTGGGTTTGAAATGGTAATTGCTTTTGTCTTGCTTCTTTTTTTAACAATAGCTTAATGAACGGTTCTTTAAAGATAAAATGAGAAACAATCGATAAAAGCAAAGGAAGATTTGCAAGAACATAAACAATATGAAACTACTAGTCGTGTGCATATTCAAGTGAGGGGCAGTGTATAGTCATTATTATTATTATTATTATTATTATAACTACCGATGTATGGTATATGCATAGCTTCCGGCAAAAAAAAATGCAGACTTTTATATTTTTGGTTTTGTGAATGGAATTGGAAATTAATACAAGTACCTAAACGTATATATTGTATTATATTTTGACTTGTTTTCTCTTCTTTTTTAAGCAGAACAATGACAGAAATAGAAACAGAAACAGAAACAATAAAGAACGATAACAACAATTGATGAAATGCGTGCCAGAAATTAAATAAACGAAAAGAGAATTTCATAAATTTATTGTAATTTTAACTTTGGTTTTGTCGACATTTAGTAGTACTTAGATACAATATTATTTCATTATTTCCATTATCATTATTATGTACTTCTATCATTATCATGATCATCATAATGATGTTGTTTATGGGATGTACGTTTTTGAGTTACAAACAAACAAACAAATTAATTTGGTCAGTCAAGTTATTTACTTTTGTAAAATTTCGGTTTTTTCTTAATTTGGTTTTTGCCTTTTTGTTGGGTAGAAAGTGTTTCGTTTTCGTTTTCACCCCATTCACGCATACTCGGCCTGAATTTAATTGGGTCATTAGCCAAAGTTAAGTTTGACCAATGGAAAAAATGTAAAACAATGCCAAAATGTATGAAGTGTACTTAGAGTAAAATATATAAGAATGCCTGCCATATTAGGTATAAAACCAGAAAGAAGGGTATCTTCGACTATGGTGAAGATGTAATACTGTTCACACATCTCCTGAAAAACTTTTTTTTACAGGAGCTATGCGATCCATTAATCCTAGGATCTTGAAATTTACATGGTTGATGAACATGATAACACAAACAACAAAAAAGTTTTTCTAATAAGAATATGAATTTGAGTAGGGGATTTGTATGGGAGGTACCCCTGCTAGTTATCCGATTCGGTTGATTCTGGCAAATGTGCTACGTATGGCAAAAAGAAAGTTTCGTGCAAAATTTCAGCTCTCTAGCTCAAAAACTGAGGGACTACTTTGCATACATACAGACAGACGGACACACGGACAGACATACATGCCTAGATCAACTCGTCTCGACGCGCTGATCAAGAATATATATACTTTATGGGGTCTACGATGTCTACTTTTGTGTACTTCTGCAGGAGTATAAAATTATAATTCGATAAATGCAATTTAATTACAATTTATCATTATTATCAAAACACTCATCCCTAACTGCATGAGCAAGCATTTGAAGTGTTCTCCTTTCTAGTTCTCTTTACTCATTTATTTATTCCTCTTCTGCTTTTCATAATGCATACATAAAGAGAGAAGAGAGACTGTTGGTGTTCGTGATTTTTGTAGAAGGAGTAAAATAAACATACATATGTACTATATACATAGATCCCGTTAGGTCAGACATTTTACATTGAAGCCAGCAGACCGTGAAATTTTACCAATGTTTGCTTTTGCATAGTTGCGAAGGATCGTTGAGAATGCATTTGTGAATTTAGTTGGTTTTTACACTCAATCTGGTGAAGTTGAGAGCGCAGAACAAAAAGTGAAAAAGTTTTTAAAGTTAAAAGTTGAGAGAGCGCAGATTTAGAAGTGAAAAAGTGTTTAATTTGTGAATTCATAAAAGAAATGAAATTAAAAGAGCGCAGAAAGTGGAAAAGTGTTTAATTTGTGAATTCTTAAAAGACATGCAATTAAAAGAGCGCAGAATAAGAAGTGAAAAAGTGTTTAATTTGTGAATTCATACAAGAAATGCAATTAAAAGAGCGCAGAATTAGAAGTGAAAAAGTGTTTAATTTGTGAATTCATAAAAGAAATGAAATTAAAAGAGCGCAGAATAAGAAGTGCAAAAGTGTTTAATTTCTGAATTCATACAAGAAATGAAGTGAGAGAGCACAGAATAAGAAGTGAAAAAGTGTTTAATTTGTGAATTCATACAAGAAATGAAGTTGAGAGAGCGCAGAATATATAGTGAAAAAGTGTTTAATTTGTGAATTCATACAAGAAATGAAGTGAGAGAGCGCAGAATAAGAAGTGAAAAAGTGTTTAATTTGTGAATTCATACAAGAAATGAAGTGAGAGAGCGCAGAGTAAGAAGTGAAAAAGTGTTTAATTTGTGAATTCATACAAGAAATGAAATGAGAGAGCGCAGAATAAGAAATGAAAAAGTCTTTAATTTGTTAATTCATACAAGAAATGAAGTTGAGAGAGCGCAGAATAAATAGTGAAAAAGTGTTTAATTTGTGAATTCATAAAAGAAATGAAATTAAAAGAGCGCAGAATAAAAAGTGAAAAAGTGCTTAATATGTGAGTTCATAAAAGACATGCAATTAAAAGAGCGCAGAATAAAAGTGAAAAAGTGTTTTTGTGAATTCATAAAAGAAATGAAATTAAAAGAGCGCAGAATTAGAAGTGAAAAAGTGTTTAATTTGTGAATTCATAAAAGAAATGAAATTAAAAGAGCGCAGAATAAGAAGTGAAAAAGTGTTTAATTTGTGAATTCATACAAGAAATTAAAATTGAAATAAGAAATCAAAATCAGTGATGATGGGTATTTTCAAAGGCATCTTTCAAAATATATGTAAGTACACAGTATGTATGTTATAATTATAATACCAATATATATATAGATATATAGTAGTACATATGTGAGTAGAGACTAGAAAATTCACTCACGAAATTGCATTTGCTCTCAAAATTGTTGAATCTCTCTCCAGACTCGAGACGACTGTCTCGATAATATAAGAAGAATTTTTGTATGGTTACCAACAACAATTTTGTCTATTTGTTTCACATTTACTTTCTGTCTCTCAATGTTTCTGAGAGGACAACATTTCGTGTGTATAAATATGTATACATATATTTAATAGGCTTTGATAGTGTGCAAAATAATAATGCATCTGTGTCGCTTTGACTTTTGCTGTTCTTGCATGTATCAGTATGTACTTAAGTACTTACAGGTAACAAACAGAGAAATGGATATATTATGTACAAAAGTATATAATGGAAATCAATTTACCACATTGTGCGAAAATAGTTCCAAAAACAAAAACAAGTAACACACAAAGAAGAAGAACCAATGGAAATGTCGTTGGTGGGTGTTTCAAAAGAAACAACAACAGCAACAACATCAAGTGCAAGAGGGACAACAATAATAAAAGAATGGGGAATGGGAAAAAATTTAAACGGAATGAAAACAAAGGCGTCGACGGCGACGGACGGACGGAAGTGGTTTGTTTCTTGGCAAAAACAAGAAAAATGTGTTGTGATATGATGATGATGATGATGATGATGATGACGATTTGGAAAGGAAAAACAACCAACTCCTGTGTCAGTATCGTCTTCAAAGTTATATAGAAATAATAAAATATATTAAAGCGATGAGAAAGTGAAGTGAAGAGAAGGGGGTAGATATGAGCAAACAAACAAAAGAGGCAAAATAAGACAAAAGTCATTCATTTTATTGAACTCTTGCCAATTGAAAATGTTGCACAAGTGTAAAGTCGTCATCAGCTTCATCCTTTTCATAGTCCTAGTCCTTGTTGTTTAAAAAATAAATTAACACGTTGATGAAGTGAATGAATGATTGAATGAATGAAAAACTATAAAGTGGGCACAGCGCAAGCAAGCAAGTAAAGTAAATTAAGAAAGCATTAAAACGATTTTCAGCTCCTGTTAGTTACTGCAATGCAAACAAATAAATAACGTCCATCAAGCCACCAATCAAACCACAACACCCAAACCAACCCCACACCACCCCACCCCACCCACATTTCTACCAAATGAAAAGTTTAAGGGTGTTGGACTAATACATGCATACATACATACATATGTACAGTACAGCACGAAAGAACTTTTAGTAAATTTTAAGACACAACACAACATCAGAGACGAAAGCATTTAACCAGTATAAGATTCTTTTGATGATGATGATGATGATGATGGGGAATGGGATTTCTCTTTGAATGCATCACTTGGCATGGCATATTGACGCAACTCACGACCCCGTTTAATTTTTAACTTTATATATGTATTTAATAATTCGTTGTGGATGGGAGAATAGAAATTCAAATTCTGTGAAAATTTCAACTGTCTATCTATTACCGTTCATCAGTACAGCCGGAGTTGGACGGACGGACGGCGTGCGTAAGCTTAGTAATAGGGTCCCGTTAGCACCCTTTGGATACGCTTAATGGTCGCCAACGTGAAAAACAAAATTATCAATAATTGTTCTGCTGGCGCCAATGATCTTGAATTTTCTGTCCTTTTCATTTTTGCATTCATAGTGACTTGTGTTCAGTGTATTGCAGTGATTAGATAAATAAAGAAGTTACTTTCATTATATTTACAAAAAAAAAAAAAAAAAAAAAAAACACGTAAGTATTAATTAAATTAATATGATATGTGTACATATTTTTAATAAACTACATCAATATTGAGGTGCAGTTGACGATGTTTCTAAGCAATGTTCTTGGCGAGCCACAGACAACAAAAACCTGTGTTAGGGGCGTACAAACAACGTTAGGAATTCGAAGTAAGTTCTAATCACTAATTTATATATTTATGCAAAGGTTATGAATAATTTTTTTATATATCAGTTTCGTTAAAACACAAGTGCCATTTGGTAAATTTTGTTCTTTTGTAGTTGTAGTTTAATATTGAATTAAAAATGAAATTATATGCACGGACATCACGAGAGGTTCGCAAACGATATCACCAGCAAGCTCGCTAATGGTATTGCGAGTGTCATAAATGATAGTTTTGCTGCCTCAAACTGAGCATTCATACGCGGATCATCTTTGGATACGGGGGCGATAGTTTTGTCCGCAAAAGTCTCGCAAAACTCTCGTAAATGATATCGTTTATGAAGATTTGGTTCATCGGGTATACAATATTAAGAGAATTCAAAATGTGCACATGTTTTGATATACGGATATTTATAGTACAGATAATGCAAAAATGTATTAGACAACATATTCCTCAAAATCTAAATGAGCACCATAAGTAGAAGAGGAGAAACGGGCGACAGAGCTATACGATCCAGTAATCCTAGGAAATTTGCATGATTTTTGAGTATAAATCAGAAACTTATTGTGTTAAAATTTCAAGATGCTAGCAAAAAAAACCAAAAAAGTTTTTTTTAATAAAAACATGAATTTAAGTAGGGGGTTTCTATGGTAGGAGGTACACCTCCTAGTGGTCCGATCCGGTTGATTCCGACAAATGTGCTGCGTATGGGGATTAGTTTACGTACATACAGACGGACAGACGGATATGGCTACATCAACTTATCTCGTAACGCTGATCAAGAATATATACATATATTTCATGACAAACTTCATTACGTGAAGAGTATAAATATCATAAACAATAAGTATACGAGTCTATCAATATATACAATACATACATTTGTATCTACCATATAATATCGTACATATGTACATGCTTAGCTTGTATGGTACATAGATACACATGCATGCATGTATGGTAGAGCGTATGTATCCACACATCATTGTACTCTTAGTAAGCCTATTGTGCACTCAATGGCAAAACTTCCTAGTATAACAACAACATAAGCAACAACAAGATTTGCGAGTAAAAGAAAAATATAATAAAGAAAGATATTGAGACAAATGGATCATTCGATGTGCTAATGCCACAAATTATTGTTTAGTTTTGCTTTGTTTCTGCTTTAAATTGGTTGCTTTTTTAATATAAAAGAAACAGAAAAAGAAAATAAACAGAAACAAACCCATGCAAAATCATAATAACAATGTGCCACTGTCTGTCTACTAAATGTATCTGTAGACTCTAAACCATTGAATCAACCATCCATTCCATTCGACTCCATTCATTCATCTATCTATCTATCTATCCATCAACACATATGTATCTCATTGTCTGAGACTAATTTTTTGCTCCCTTTTATGTTTTTTGTTGATGTTGTTTTGACTTTTTGTAAATAATTTTTAACTTTTTCTGTTTAATTTTTCTTTAATTTTGTTGTTGCATTTGTTACTACCGCAATTGTTGTTACATAAAGAATAGTATAAGAAAACTTCACCATTTTACTTGCCTTACCATGTATATAAAAACTATCATAAGTTTATTATATTATTATATATATATATATATATGTATGTGGTAGTAGTTTGAATACATAAACCGAAAGATTCATCAGTGTGCTATGCCGTGCCTCACTGACCGCTTAAATAATCAACTCAGCCTCAATAACAAATGCTGTTGCTTGAATATATTACGCACACACAAAATACTACTAAGTACAATATAATATTTCATAAGTAGACTAACATATAGTATCCAGATATCTATTAGTTTGTTATGTGTTGATGAAACTTGACTGAACACTACACTGCGACCTAAAAGATCTAAAGTGATGTTGATGACCATGTCTAGTGGTAAGATTTCTTCTTCCAAAGCTTCTAAGTAAGACTTGCATTGCATAAGGATTTATACATATAAACAAATGGTTCCCAAAGTGTTCTATATTGAACCCAAAGGGTCCATATCAGGATGTCGTGATTTTATTTTGCCCTTCCATGAATGGAATAACATATATATGTAGATACATATTATAAAACATTGGCCGCGGTGAATTTTCCCAGTTTCCAAATTTGTTACAGACAAACTATCAATTTACGTTTGACATTTAAATGCCCTCTATAATTTTTTGAAACTAGGTTTGAGAGTATTTTGACTATGGCAATACCACAATGGATAAACAATCGATATGTTGACATTGAATATACGGAAGCCATATTGCAAAAGGAACTCATAGGAGTAACCACTAACAAATGACTTAAGATACAGTTTAGAAACGAATATCAGATATTCTGGCTTCAAAAAGATTATCCCATGTTATGGAATAAAGCGAGATAGTTTTTAATTGCATATCTGTTCTCATATCTATTAGAAAGTGGTTACAGAGCGGTTAGCAATCTTCTAACAAAAAAAAAAAAAAAAAAAAAAAAAACCCGCTCTGGGCATATCTATAAGAGAAGATTTCAGATTACATCTAACTAAATTTGAAGTTGATGAATTTTCGAAATACAACATTACATGAAAACCATGCCAAGTGGTCTACAGGACAAAAAAGTTTGGAGACCTCTGATATAAACGAATCAACCACTTGATTACTGAAAATATTGCTGAGAATTCTGTTTTTGTTTCTTCATATTATTATATTTTTAT
Source organism: Amiota albilabris (assembly GCA_037040105.1). Lineage (NCBI taxonomy): Eukaryota > Metazoa > Arthropoda > Insecta > Diptera > Drosophilidae > Amiota > Amiota albilabris. Next base: position 40,451 of record JBANCV010000267.1, read on the forward strand.
TTTTTTAAGCTCTCAAGTGATTCATTTATGTTTGACCGAAAATTATATACCAACACTTTTTCTATTACATACTATTAACTACTTACATAAGACCTTGTCTCAGAAAAATGTTTGTTTAGGTCTTTCGACTAAATCACCCATTGATCACTCACAAGATTGCTGAGATTTCTGAATTTGTTATTTGATTTTATTATTATTTTTTTTTTTTAAATTTTTTTTTTATTTTGTGAGCTCTTTAGATATATAAGACTTTATATTGTCAACAAATGATTCATTTAAGTTATACCGAAAATTTTACACACACACACACACTTTTTCTATAATAAACACTATACACTGATCTACTTACATGAAAGCTTGACTCAGTAGAATTTTTGCTTAGGCCTTTAGACGTGCGACGTCGTTGCGATCTTTTTGAAAATGAATAAGTGTTTGTTTGCTCAAGTTGACGTTGCCATATGCATAAGATGTGATGCGGCTCGCCCCTCTAAAGAAGGATTTTTTCCAATATCATATTGTTCAAAATAAATGTTAAGTGTATAATTCTGTTTCTGATTTTTAATAATACTTTGCAAGGATTTGTCAGTATATAAATCAAAAAATCATTCAGAAAATAATAAAAAAGGAATATAATTATACTATATGGCAGCACTGCACAAAACCATATTTAGCGAACAGCTGATTGTCAACATATTCATCATAAGACAAGCTCTGCATCTCAAAACTTTGGGACAAAATAATATCAAATGGGCTATAAACAGCAAGCATCTTATAGCCGATTCAAAGCGATCAGAACTCCTATAAAACTTAAGTTCTGACGACAACAACAACAACAGGGAAACTGACCAAATTTCAGGGTTGCTTTGAACTCGAGTGCTGTCCGAGTTCTACCAAAACTCTTTGTTCTGCGATGATCACTCAGAAAAAGTGTTGGTAAATTAGGCCTCTTTTCAGTTGATTTTCGACTATTTCCGCGGACCAACAGCTGATGATGGCCCAAAATAATAAACAAACAAATTTGGCAAATTTTAAAATGTAAATTGGAGTTGCAAGAACTATTTTCATATTCTACAAATGGTTTTAAATCATGTTTTTTTCATAAATTCTACATTTGCATTTAGCCAATGTGCGCGCAACGTTCTATTTAAATGCCAGCCGCATCTTGATAATTTGAAATTGCAAGTGAGTTTGTCGTGATTTCGATTTAACGAAAAATATACTAACTGAAGGGGCTTTTATATTTCAGTTGAATTTTAATTTTATTACACATACATACATACAATATGTAAAAATGGTTCAAAACAAAACTATGCAAAAAGATCCAGGCATTTCTTAGTTCATTACTAATTGGTACCCATATTCACTTTTGGGCCCCAATGGCCTTATATTTCTAATTGTATTGTTTGGATCATCATCTGGCTGGATAATTGCTATGTTTTGGAATTCGGATTGCTTACACAAAGTGGTTTAAAAAATGCATAGCCTTATTATGACACATTTGGTACAAGAGTACATCATCCCCATTTCCTTGTATCCATCATTATATTTTCTTTCGGAAAGTGAGATTTCTTTAATTCCTCTAACCTGACTAAACTGAAGTGCAGATGATTGGAAAGGTATCACTGGGTGTTATGAATAAACACTTACTAAGTAATTGGAATCAAATGGAAAGTAATATTTCTGGAAGTGTCCTGGTGAGAGGATCATGCGTAGGAGATACTCAAATTGCAGAATTTTGACTGGAAACTTTCTTAAATATGATATTGTGCAATTTTTTGAAGCAATCAAGCTAACCACTGCTTGCTTGCAGATTGTTTCTTACGCTTTAGTCCATTATTCCATTATTTTGTTTTTGTGGGTTTGATAATGTTTTATGCGTACTGAAAACAAATTCCAAAGAAAGACGACAAAATAAATGCAGAGTGTAAGGCAACATGAAGGCGATAAAATTGTCTACTAAAGTTGATTGTTGTTAAACTGACACCAAATTTCGATTTGCATTACGAATTATAAGAGGTTTTAAAATATAAAATGGATATTTCTAAGAAGTAAAATATTCCTTGCATTGTAAATACAAATGCGAAGTAAGGAGGGGATAAAAATGTATGGAATTTTTACGAATTAACGAAGTTTTTTTTTTTTTTTTTAATTTGGCAGTTTGTTACGAATTATTGAGATTTTCTATTTATCGAAATTATTTTTACAAAAAATAGCTGTTCCTGAGGAATCCACAAAGAGAGCAAGGTCCCCAAGTGGCAACTTTGCTATATTGTGCAAGTCCTGAAAGAAAGGTCTCCCAAGAAGACGAGATCAAATTCCAAAAAGAGCAGAGCAGTCACATAGGAGATGTTGAATACTCTCTGATTCTTCATCATCCTCACAGTTGTGATAGAAATCAGCTGTCTTACTTTAAACGGGGTAATAAAAGACTAAAATCTATAGTTTCTTTCTTTCTTTCTTCTTTATCTTTAATAAGATTTTCTTGCTAGTACTTTCTTTTTTATACCATAAAATTGTACAAAGATTTCATTTATATAGACAAACGTTTGTTTCTTTCAATATACTTAATATATTTCTAGATCTGACAAGAGCAGAACCTCATTATCATTAATGTGGAATGCAAAGCATTCCTTCCTACTATGATTTGTAGGACTCTATTAATAAATGTATGTATTTCCTTTTGAACTGATGGAAGACTTAAGGTCTAATTAACAAAGTATGATGTAATGGTCGAATATTTGATAGTAAGGAACTGAAGTAGTGCGACTACAAAGGACTGGGTCGAATGTGATATGATGAAGCTCTCTATTATTATTTATCATTATAACAGCCTTCGCTATTAATTTACATATGTATGTATATTATTACTTTTGTTTTACAATACAATTGTATATTTTGTTTTTTTTATTTGGACCAAATTTTTGAATTGCGTCAATTTGCTGCTTTCAATTTGAACAAATGTGGACTAAGGCAAAAAAAAAAATAATTCAAATTACGAGTAACAAATGTGTAACATATTCATTTCGATTTCCATTTCTATTTCTATTTTCACTTTCATTTGCATTTTAAAGCGCAGGCGTCAACTCCTTTAACGCCCTTAAAAACTGATTGAATAATCTTGCAAGATTTTCGAAAGACTCTTGTTACTTTACAAAAATGTTTCTTTCTTTATTTGTTTTGATTTTTTTTTTTTTCTCTCTCTGTAACATACTAAGTTATAATAATTATGTATTGTTTTAAGAGGTTTGAAGATCTTTTTAATTAAATGTTTCTTTAAACCGACACCTGTCAGTCACTCTGTCTGTCGGTCGGACAGCCAGTCAGACAATGAGTTCACTCAATCAGTTAGTTAGTTAGTTACTTAGATACTTAGATACTGGTATTGGAGTATGAAGTATGTAATTTTGGGAGAGAGAAATGCTTTTATTATTTTACTTTTATAACAGTCAAGTGTTTTTGTAGCTCGTTAACAAAAATGGCAGTGAAGGTTGGCAATTTGATATAAAGACCGAATTTCTTAATTAAATCCATTGAAATGTGTTAAGCCAAGATTTTTGAGCTCGTGCCGCCGCCACCTTTTAATGTGAGCATTACTAAGTAAAAACAGATCATTGTAGATGATGCAATTACCCTCAACATACTTTCAAATACAAAGGAAAATATCTTGTGTATGTAGTATGTATGTACTATATGGTAAATAAATCTAAAAATTACTGAATGCTTAGAATTAAGCACATACAGCATATACTATGGTACGTGTATTGAACTTGAACAAGGGCTTGTTAAGAAGTTGTTAATCGTATGAAAAATAAACACAATATAATATATAAGCACAAATTAATATAATTATAAGCTATTCGATTTTCAGATCACATTGTACGTGTACTTGATGAAACATAACCACCATATAAACTTTTTTTTTTTTTTTTTTTTTTTTGATTAAGTTTTAATATTGTCACAAAAAATTACATAAATTATTTATACGATTATATAGGAATAGAGACGTGGGGGTGAATATAGCGCAAGGAATTGCTACTCTTCTGTTTAGAAGGTAATTAGGCTGGGGCCAAACAGGGGCTATACTTCTCTGCCATATAAACAAAGTCAAGAAATGCAAACCAATTGTTTTTAGTTTGCATAGAAAGGAACTAAAATTTAATCCTTAGATATGTTATCCAGGCTGTCTGCATTGTATATATGTTGTACTATCTTAGACCAAAAAGAATAAGTTCGAATTATGTAATACATTTCTTTTTAAAACGTTTAAATATAAGAAGATAATATAGAAAATTGAATTTTGGTCTAGAATACAATAATGTAACCAGAAAGAAAGGGATTTTCGATTATGCTGAAGATTTAATACTGTTCACGCAGCCCCTATAAAACGGTTTTTTGTATGGGTGGGAGCTATGCGATCTTTTTTTCCCACAATCTTGAAATTTACATGCTTGTTGGATATGGATTAGCAATCTGTTGTGTACAAATTTCAACAAAAAAGTTTTTCTAATAAGAACTTGAATTTGAGTAGTAGTCTTGTACGGGAAGTACCCCTTGTAATAGTCCAAGGGTCTTGAAATTATAGTAGCTTATGTATATGGGTCAAACACTTCCAGTGTTTGATAGCAGAAAAAACAAAAAAGTTTTCTAATAAGAATATGAATTTGAGTAAGGGGCTTGTATGGGAGGTACCCTCCTAGTGGTCCGATTCCTTCAGATGATCTCTTTGTGCAGCTCTCTAACTCAAAAACTGAAAGACTAGTTTTCATACATGCCGACAGACAGACAGACGGACATGACTAGTTCAACTCGTCTCTTCATGCTGATCAAGAATATATATGCTTTACAGGGTCTGCGATGTTGCCTTTTTTGCATTACAAAATTCATGAAAAACTTTTAAAACTATTCACTATTTGAAGAGTATAAAAATATATCCAGGTTAGGTTTGAAGACTGCTACAAATTGGCACACACTTAGTACTGTATGATGCCTGTTGTGTATTGTATTGTGCGACGTCTGATGATTTGACTCAGTAAATGCTACATACACATATGGTCTAGTTAATCCATGTGATCTAGATTGTGATAATCGATGAAATGTTAGCACTTATACTTGTGGTAATAACTCTATTTCTAATTGAAGTCAAGGTTTCTTTTATTGCGAAAACTTTTGCTTGTATGTTTACGAGTATATTTGTGACGAGTCGGTGACATTCGTTATTCGATTTGAATTTAGAATGTTCTATTTATTAAAGTAGGCTATGGAAATGAAGTTGTTACGACAAAAGTCAAGTATAAGTAGAATTTCATTTTGTAAATAAAATTCAAAGTATTAACACATAGTGGATATAAAAAAAACTAAATTTCAAGTGGAATTTTTCGTTGACAATCGCTTTCAATACGAGATGTCAAGCAACAATATAATCACATCAGATGATACGGATGAGTCAACAACCATCTCCCCCAAAACCAGTGATTTGGCTTTTGAATTGAAAGCTGCTCCAAAATGTACTTGCATCCCAGCATTGCCCCGTAATTTCTATTCCGAAATTAATTTATTCGCAAGTGAGGAACGAAAGATGCATATTAACAAGGCCTGGTCTATGATGTATCTGAATGGAGCAGAAGCTAAGATCCAATCGTGTCTTGAGAAGCAAATACCATGAATTCTGTTCTATCGAATGATGTTAAATGATGATGGATATTTTGTTTCCAAAAAGAAAAATTGAATAATTGTAAGCAAAAATTAAATTGCGAATTTATGTCTGCGATGAGTACCATATATGAATATTATTCATACATTTTTACAATACCATACATATTAACATGTAACTAATATTAGATTAATAAAGATAAATGTTATTGTACCTGATAAAATTTTCCTTTTAAGACATTTTTCTAGTTTATGTTAAACTACATACAAGTACAATAGTTTAAGTATAAGTGATGACCATTAGAGTCTTCGAAGCTAAAGTAAAATTGAAGGGAACCACATGCATTAAGACTATCAATAATGTACAAGAAAACTCTTTCCTGGTTTTTAAGAGGAAGTAACAAAATCAAAAAGAAAAAGTAATGTTATCAGTATCAGTTTGTAAAGTCATTGTGCTATTTGACATGTTTGACATGCTCAAAGAGCTCGTGCATTTACATTCATTGATCAGTTATACAGTATGCAATAATATATATATACATATGTATAAAGAGGTGGATGATTTCTGTCATAAGTAAGAGCAACCTCAATTTCATATTCAGAATAATAAATTCATTTATTCAATTGTAAAAAGTCACAAAAGCAGGTGCAGATGATTCAACTTGTCTTTGATTTCTTTTGGCTTTCAATTTTGCATTTCAAGTTGATAGATACATATTTGGTCACAGCACGAAAGTCGTGTTTTTCTTTAAAACAAACTTTTTTTTTCAGACATCATTAAGATTTGCTTAAATCATTTGCAAAAATACTTAGCACTCGCAGTCCAGGCGCGCGTTGCTAATGTCCTTTTCTATTTCCAATCTATATGTCAAGGAAAGACAGTGGGCGAATTTAAAAGAAAAATTATTTTATCGGGTGAGGAGTCATCGGCTGATAACTCGACCGGGAATCGGAACGGGAGTTCCCAACGGTGTACGTGTATTAATTTTTGTCCAGCAGATTGATTGCCAATTCATTATGATGGTCGTCCAACCGAGAGATGTACATGTGTCTACCAGATCCAACTGTTGCTAAGATCCATCCATGTGAACCCATAAGTACAGTAAAAAAAACTTCATCAAAATCGATTCAGCCGTTTAGGAGAAGAAAAGTTACAAAAATCCGTACACTCGAATTTTATATATCAAGTATAATCAAGATATGATTTCCTTTGGAAACATTTGTGTGATTATACTTACTATTGTGTATTTATATAGCGGATGCCATTTGCTGCACAACTTGACTAGACCTCGTCATAGTTTTCCATAATAAGAGAGTAATAACTTTAATTAACCAAATAAGAACATATGTATATGCAATATGTACTCTATTCTTCTCTGTACTCTTTATGCCCTTTCACTAAGCTAGTCTAAATTATATACAAAATGATTACTTAAGAAAAGGCAATAGAACAAAAAGAGCATTAGAAGATTTAGTTTCACAATGAGTTAATGAATCTATCTTTTTTACTAAATTCTATACTAACATATACGAGTACTCGCACTACGATTGTATTCTTCATTCTGCAAAACTTTAATGGGGAGGGAATGGAATGATCTTATCAGTGCTTTACTTTGCTTTGCTATGATTTTTCAAGTTTTCTTTTTTTTCTTTTAACTTTACTATCCAGACATAAATCTTGGTTAAGGAAATTAAAAATAATAACAATAAAAATAAGTAAAACACGAAGAGAGAAAGAACACTAAGTACTAAATTGTAGAATTGTAGAAATTGTGCATGGGCGCAGTCCAGATTTTGGTCTTAGGGTAGGGAAGCCAAAGAGGAGTAAATAGCCTCCACAACACCACACAACGGTACGCCCAGTGTAATTGTATCTAATGCTTCAGGTGAGCTGGAAGCGCTTGAAGCGTTCTACACTTTGCACGTCAACAACAATTGTGGCATGTGCAATTCGTTTTGGTTCGTTGCAACTAAAGCAATACATTCTTGTATACATATACATATAGATTTATAGGATGTATGTATGTATGTATGTGTATAAATGTAAGTAGTTTAGAGATACATACTTATAGATAAATATTCTATGTTTCACTATTTAACTTTTTTGGTTCTTGTTTCTGTTGTTAATTAAAGTTTTTGCAGCACTTAAATGCCATAAACTCAGACAGGCTCACTGGCTTATATCATCTTTCGTTAGTTGATGGTAACTTACGAGTTTCTTTACCATTACATTTTTGAAATACAGGAACATATAGGTATAAGTTAATAAGAGTACCCAAGAGCGCATCTGATACAAACTACAATATGAGGAAATGGAAATACACTGAGTAGCAAGTAAAATCTTAAACTGGAGATCCAACTGATTCAATTAAACATGGAAGGTCTATGAATCCTAACTGGGCTCTCAGATATCATTATCAGTCACATGCATATGCAGACAAATGGATTACAATCGCCAGGAAAATACTTTCAAACATACATATATGTATTTGCATTAAATGCTCGACAAGCAATACCAAACCATGATCATTGTCCAATTATGACCTAAATTATTGTAGATGAATTGAAGGCGGATAACAACATATTGTGTATTTTGCTTGTTGTGACAGGCATTAATCTAATCACTGATCTGATCAATTGTTAGCTTCACCTTATATGGATGGCTATATTGGATCTGCCTACAATACTGACAAGATCTAGAGAGAAAACTAAGACATTCAATTTAAAAAGGGAACATCAACTAAATGTCAAATGTTTGCGCGCATTTTGAAGCTAATCCTTAAACTTATAAATAATCAAGAAATATTGATGCAATTCGATTTAGTTTTGTGTTTGCAATTGTGATTCTAGCAAAGAGACTTTAAAGAGTCTTCACTTACTTCATATTGCTTTTGGTAAAAAGCAATTGCGTCAAGAGAAAAGTTGTGTAAAATTTAAAGCATAAACACTCTATACTAAAACTGGATCACGTGATTTAATAAGCATGATTTCTTTTTAATATAAACCAATCAAATGTTATGCATACAATCTACAATATAAATGTATTTGATTTTGATTTTGATTTTGTCAAACATCCTTAGTTTCCACAATCTTCAAACACAAATCAATCAAAGTTAGCTACATTCACATAATCAAATTAAAATAAAGTATACACGTACAAGTAAAGAAAAAATACATAAATTTATTCAGCATACAAGACACAAATTTGGTATGAACATAAAAATCTAAATTTCCAACTGAAATATGGCTGTAAATATATCTGATCGAGTACCAGTGAATTTGTCTCATTTTGAGTTGCTGCAATGGGTAAATGAGTCTTTACAAGCAGAATTTTGTAAAATCGATGAACTGTGCACTGGTGCAGCATATTGTCAATACATGGATATGCTGTATCCGGGATCGATTCCAATGAGAAGTGTACATTTTTGGACAAACAATCGAAGTGAATTCATCAAAAACTTCAAGCTTCTCGAAGAATCATTCAAAAGGTTGAAAGTTTCCAAAATTATACCAACCGAAAATCTTGTAATGGGTCGCTTTAAAGAGAATTTCCAATTTGTGAATTGGTTTAAGCACTTCTTCGATGCCAATTACATGGGGCGACCCTATAATGCCATTACTGAACGTTTTGGCGGGCTTATGGGCTATGGTCCGAATATCGGTGCGCATCGAACAAAATCATTACCGTTGATTAAACGACAGATGCTTAAGACCAAATCGAACACTATGCCACAGATGAAAAAGCCAAAGAAAAGCGATTCACAGGAAAACCTAAGGATTCGTAGACTGAAGCGCAATGATTTCGATTATTCTGCCGCCTATACCCAAATCGATGAATGCGCTAGAATATTGATAGAAATGAAAAAGGAGCAACTGTTCTATTCAACCAAATTGCAAGCTATTCAAAGAGTATGCGAAGCACATGACAAACGCGGCGATAATCCCTTAATTCAAAGAATTAGGGATATAATACGTCTGCCAACTCATGGTTTTGTTGTTAATAATCCTGACCAACAGCAGCCGCCAGAACAATAATCCAAAAATATTATTTCTAAAATCAAAATAAAAATGTTTACATTTATACGTATGTATGTACATAAATATGCACTATATATTTTGGTTCTACTCGTTATGTCTTGTAATTTCTTAAGTATATTTTGATTGTTCACAAATAAAAATAAAATACAAAAAAAAAAAAAAAAAAGTGATAAGATTATCTGTTAGAAATTAACATAATATATATTTATATAATCCAAATTTGATGGACGGCATTTCCTTACTTTGGTTTATATCTTTTATAAACAATAATGTACAGTTTTCTTATTCATACTACTACATAGTAGAACATGTAGTCTGATAGTTTAAGGGTCTGCATTGTATGTTCAAGCACTTAGTACTGGAATGCAATTGAGTTTTGCCAAGGCACATTGGCCCATACGTTGAATGTCATGGAAAAACACTTTCTTCTTCGATTAAAAGGGAGAATTCTCTTTAATATATTGAATATATTGAAGCGAAGTGAATTCTACAACGTTTAGATCCGAATAACTGCTCATTACCAATCCTTTTGATTTCAAGTATTCCCTTAACACCTTCATGAGGTCCTGCTTGTGGTCCATTTCTGGCAAATGTGGTAATATACAGCTTGTTTATAACTAATTGTTTCTGCAATAAGAAAATCATTTGAAAGATTTATCACCTCTTTAATCCAGTAACGTCATATGGACGACTTGACTGGATAGATAATGAAAAAACAAAGTCTGCATAAACTTTCCTTAGCACAACATTTTCTATTCTGAAAATTTTTTTTTTATGAAAACCTATCCAACATTTTTTATAATGTCATTTGACAATCATTCAACAATTCGCAGAAATTCATTGACCTTATGGTATTAGGTTGGTTGGTTAAATGTTTGATGAATATTTTCGTTGGTTTAAATTTGTCAATCGGAGACATTAAAAGTGGTTTATCTACCCTGTTTTGAATCAATTACAATTGCATAGAGAAAAAAAAGAATAAATTTGTACGAGTATAAGGAAAGACAGATAAACAAACACTTGTCCGATCGGTATTAGACATGTGAATAAGAAAAATAGGCAACTGTGGCCTACTACTAACATAGAAGCTGGTTAAGGCGGTTCTGGCCAAGGCGAAGCCAAGCCAAGCCATGCCAAGATAGTCGAGCAAAGTTTTAAGGCAACACAAAACCGATTAAACTAAGCTAAGTGTATAGTATGCATGTGCATCTGTGTCTGCAACTATGTATACATACATATATGTACTCAGATCTAAGTGTGCATATTTATATACAATTCCTGGCTTCATTAAATTGCTCACATGCTTTGAAAAATTCCATTTAAATTGTTTCTATTTTTTTTTTTTGTTGTGTTGAAATCAACAAAGTAATACCCTAAGGCAACGCCATATAGTCGTTTACAGGTTGTTCTCAAGTAGAGTGTTTGCATACACATAAACACTCTTGTGGTGTGTAAATATTATTTGTATACTAAATATTGTATGTAGCACAGGAAGCATTCAAAATGGGTCTTTTTTGAAAGTTGTAGTGGCAGTAATTTTCATCAAAATTTGTTGCATTCATTTTCCTGACATAAAGTCCAAAAATTTTATTATTTTCATCAATAAAATTTAAAAGTTTCGCTATTCAGAATATTAATAATAATCTACATTTTGTGTTAATCTTTAACAATTGATCTGTTATCTTTATTAAAACTTAATACTTAACTACCTCAATCATTGGCATATACATAGAGCCATGTTCATGATTAGCATTGTGAGTTCGTTTGGTTGTCCATCGAATACGTGCACCATAGACCAGTGAGTTTCTATCTACATCAACTGTCAGTATTTTGTAGCTGCTTCATTAAGCGGCGGCATTCTGACGCATCATTTGGTTGACATATACCAATTAGTTTTTTTTAAATCAAATCCTTTAAATATGAAAGGAAATGATGCGTTCTGTCGACCAGTTGAAGAGTGCTCAACCTATCTGACAACAATTGTTAAAGAATAAATCCTTTGAAAACAAAATTCCGAAGCAATTTACCTATTTATATCTTTGTTATTCACTAGAGAGCTTTTGAAATAAATCTAACAAATCCAGTTATGAATAGCTAAATTCAATGAAATCACCAAGTATTATCCACACTTCAACTATTTTCACCATCTGATAATTCTGCAATATTTTCCGATTCCCAAAACTAAAGAGATGATTGCAAAAAACAAAAAAAAGAAAAACCCGAGATTTATCTCCAAAGGTAACGATGTTGACATACATAATTTATTATTTAGATGAGATCATTTTTGCAATAAGCACATATGTCATATGTATGTCATAAAGTAAGGTTACTTAACATAGAATTACTTATATTTATACTTCTTTAGAATATGAAAGATTTTCTCAAAGCCCTCGTAAATTTCACGACGGGTCTTGGCTCCTACTAACACCACTTTTCCCGTAATGAATATTAATAGTACTATATGCGGTTTCACCATGCGATATACAAGGCCAGGAAAAAGTTCCGGTTCATAGCAAGTGCATTTGGGATGCATAATATTAAGACATTCCAGCCGTATGCGAAACTTTGCATCACAGGCCCCGACAATATTTCGTATTTCAAACTGATCAAGTTGTGCCTTAAATCCAACCTTTTGTACAATCCGGGTAAATTTTCCAGCCGCTATACGTGCATCGTTTTCATTCTTGGCACCAGTCACTACCATTTTACCGGTATAAAATAATAATGCGGTCGTACGGGGAGAACGTATACGTATTATAACAGCATTAAAACGACT